>PVJD01005211.1:0-119681 GCA_004026545.1 Mormoops blainvillei
GGGTATTTTTTTTTTAACCAAAAACAAATAAACAACACATGAAAAGATGCTTGACAGCTGTAGTAATTAGGGAAATGAAAAGTGCAACCACAGTTAGATACAATTACACGCCTAACAGAAAGGCTGTCATGAAAAAGCCTGCCCATACGATGTCGGAGAAGATGCGAAGGAACTCTCATCCAGAGCCGGGAACGTCGCAGAATGGAACGACCACTTGGGAAAACAATTTAGCAGTGTTTTAAATAGGTAAGCATACCCCTACTATTCAGTCCAGACATTATGGTCCCAGGCATTAGCCCAAAAGAAGTGAGAGCAGGCATACCACACTACACTGCACTTCACAGATCTTCTGTTTTCACAAAGTGAAGTTAAGACCCTCCTTCGGCAAAAAGATTATGACTCGCTGAAGGCTCAGATAATGGTTAGCATTTTTTAGCAATAAAGTATTTTTAATTATGATATATACAATGTTTTTTAAACATAATGCTATTGTACACTTCACCAACTACAGTATATTGTAGACATAACTTTTATATGCACTGGGAAACCAAAAGAAACCTCTTAGGTGCGTCTGTGTTGTTATGTAGAGACTTGTGCTGGAATGCTCAAAGCAGTTTGATCGGAATAGCCAGATGCTGGAAACTCAAATGTCCATCAGTGGGTAAACCAATAAAGGCAAGTGTGACATCCATAGAACAGAATACCTAACTCAGCAATAAAAACAAATGAACTATTCATACAGGTAACAACATGGGTGAATCTCAAAATAATCATGCCGAGGGAAAGAAAGCAGACAAAAGACTACATAGTGCATGATCTTATGTAAAATGCAAACAAATGTAAACTACTATGCCCAGAAATACCTCAGAGATATTGGGGTTAGTCACTTAGTAGTCGTCTTGTTTATCAGATCGACTGTCAAAGTACCACTCTGCTTGTGTTTAAGTAATTCTTATTTTACTTATTAATGGCCCCAAAGCCATTCACATAACCTTTGTTATAATACAGTGTTCTATTTTATTATTAGTTATTATTTATGGTCTCTTACTATGTCTAATTTATAAATTAAACTTTATCATAGACATGTATGTATAAGAAAGCAATAGTATAAGTAGAGGTTAGTACTATCCACAGTTTCAGGCACCTACTGAGGGTCTTGGAACATGTCTCCTGCAGGTAGATAAGGGGGTACTACTTTGTGTGTGTGTATAATTTATATGTATATGCATGTATATATAATTCATAGATTACAATAACATGCCTGATTTTTTTCATTAGAGTTTTCACAGGAAGTTTATGCCTACAGTGGACCAATTCTAACTACATTCTCACTCTCCAAGGGTGACACGCATTTTCTCCTCTGGCAGAGAAACTGTCCTTTCCACTTCTCAGCACAGCAGAGGGGACAATGCTCTAAAAACCTTACTACAAGCAGAGGGAACAGAAGAATCTGTGCCCATGTAAGGAGAGGTTGACAAACTGAAGAAACAAACACACTTAACTGAGGCTGAGTGAAGGGCGTGAAAGAGGAGTGGTGTACCATTTGCAATGGCAAGATGATACATATTTCTGGAAAATCCTGCTGGGTAGGAGTTCCACTAGTAAGCCATATTACCTCACTTAATTAGTATTTACTTATCCTTTGCTTCACTTTGTAATTATCTGCCTGTTCTTGAAAGTCTCACCTTCATCTCTATGAGGGTCTTAAAATAACTCAAGGTAATCCTCATTTATCTGTCATTTTAAGTGAGTACTAGGAAGAGAAGGTGGTTTTTTGTTTTTGCTTGGCTATTGGCTTTGTTTTGCTTTTTATTATGTTTCATTTCATTGTTCAATAACTAAAATCCTTATTTGTTGGGCGGAACGTCTAGGACTGTCAGGGTTAGTGTTTCCTGAGGAAGGACCACGCCTCCCTTTCATGGTGCCCAGCTGCGGTCGTCATCAGCCTTTCCTTTTGTTCACTTTGGACGTCCCTAAATTGAAGAAGTCCTGCTCCCTCCAGCTGCAGGTTCTCTTTGGAATCCGTCACCTACTCTTCGTCACTGGCAATATACCACCTTAGTTCGCATTCTCATTCTTCTCAAAATCCAAGCCCTTTTCAATGGTCTCTGCACTGATTTCTCAGTTTTCGGTCTCCTCCTCCCTTCTCATTCCACACAGGGGCACCAGGGTTATTTATCTGGTATGCAAATATTATTGTTTTCCTCTTCTCTGAGTGAGTAATAGGGAGCCACAGAGGTCTTTAAGTAAGAGAAAGTTCATAATCACTAGTGTTGCATAAACATTCCTTCAGATCTAGCCCAGCAGACCTTACCGGTCTCCTCTCCAGTAACTGCCCCTCACTACAACCACCTACACTCTCGCATACTAGACTTTTTCTTTCCTGAACCAGGATACATTCTTATAGGTCTCCTTGCCTTTGTCCGTGCTAATGCCCTTCCCTCTGTCCATTTGGCAAATTTCTGCTTACCTACTTAAACGTCTTCTCTGACTTTCTGAGGTAAAGATATCTCTCCTCGCATGTCCATGAAACTGTGTTTTTCTCTAAGGTATTATTAGCCCTATGACACCTAGTCATAAATGAGTTTCTACAGGGATAATTCTCTACTAGAGTTAGTCTCTCAAAGCTTTTGCCACGTCCTTTGCATCTTGATATGCCCAATATATAGAATGTATTACAGATGTATATCACAGTGACTTGCCCAGTGGCTAGCAAGGAACAGATGCAACATGAATAGTCAACAAATGTTGGTAGGATGAAAAAGGTGGTATATGGTATTAATCAATCCAAAAAAATCTGAGTCATAAAGATCTTTCGTTGCCATGCTAGGAAGCACTGGGTGCATTCTATAGGTAAAGGGATACGATTTGAGCTATTTAAGAGTTTAAGGAGAAAAAGAATGCCTGATTTTATTTATTTTCCTTAGAATATTACTTTGACAACTTTGCCAAATACGCATTAAAGGGGAAGAGTGAGTCTGGAGACCCAGCTGAAAAGAAAAAGAGCAGATCACTTTCAGTTTAGTCAAGTCACAACGGAAGTGGAAGGGACAGAGACATTGGTTATTTAGCATGTAAACTTCATAGGATTTAGTGCCCAGCTGGATGCAGAGAGTGGAAGGTGAAAGGTAGAAAGGGTTAAGTCCTAGAGTTCTGGCGTGTGAGAGTGAGTACATGAAGACCCACCAGCCACATGAGGAATAAGAAAGGGAGAGCATGTGTTAGGGGTAAACTCGTGAATAACTTTGGATATGCTGAATGAGAGATTTCTGAAGTAGGTCTAGGTAGTAAGTTCAAAACACCAAAATATTACAGGTGCAATACTGGGAATATGAATAAGGAAGTTTTTAGTTCAAAATGACTTAAACGCACAGCTAAAAACAGGATCCATTTAACTACCTAATACCGTAAAAATAAGTGCTACTCTAACAGAACAAAGTGCAACAGAAACAAAGGGAGGCAACAATTAAATCAAATAAAATCTGATGAGAACTTCATAATGTAGGTTAAGTTAGAGATGGGTTCTGAAGAGTAAATTCATTCTTGCAGGAGACAAAGGAGATCTGGTTCTGTCCACAAGAGGCTTGCAGTTACTTTGAGTTCAAGATAGGTAATTAAATAGATTCTATGTAATTGGAATTATAATACAATCTTATAAGCTTTATACTAGAGAATTTCAATGCTAGTTTGGACAGGAGACATTTTTTAAAAAGATTAACCAGAACAAAATATTGCAAGGCATACTTTTCTATGACCACTCACATAAAAATTTGGAAAGTAAGAGTCCAGATTCTACATCAGTTATCTACTATCTAGTATCTACTATATGAAGAAATGTTATGCCATCCCCTGAGACTGTTGGGGACTACAGTAAACTGGGACATTTATACTGTTGGCAACAGAAATTAACTGTTAGACTTTTGCTACGCTTCCTTCACTTCCGGTCCCACCCACTAAAATAACACAGGCATCTGATGAGTTATTGTTCTCGATCATGTGATATATTCACAATTCTTTCATTGTAATTGCAATAATTATTCTGTGAAAATGATTTTAATAAGCATCACATTTTCAAGAAGATACTCATCGGGCATTTCTTTTTCTGATAGACAATTTCTAATATAAGAGTATTTTATGTTTTAAATCAGCACCTTTTTCCTGTATCTCATGGGGATCAACCTGCAAAGGGTGCTGAAATTTCTCTCCAGTGGGGGAATGATGGCACATTTGAAGTTTATAGTTGTCCAGTAAAATAAAGCCTGACTGATGGTTCATGGGGCTATCTGCTCAAGTGAGGAAAAAAAATAAAAGGACTGCAGGGATAAGTGCCTTGTCTGCCCCCACCTCACTCTTCTGTTGCGCTGGTCACCACAAGGGGGTCAGCTAGTGGGTTTTCTGCACGTGCGCCCTTTAAATCTGTGTGTCGCCTTCCACTCCAGTTCTGCCATGTGCTGGGTCCTTGTGGGACTTATGGCAGTGATTTCTGTCTTTGAATTTTAGGTAGCTTTTCCATAGAATCAGAAAACTGGACCACATGGCCTCTCAGTCTCTTCTGCTTCTGAACATCCATGATTTAGTTAAGAGCAGAGATGTTGCAATAAAAATAAAAATGATCTCCAATTACATCTCACTTCTGCTACTGTACCTTGCTTAACACATCTTTAAAATGGGCTAACAATAGCACCTGCTCACAGAGTTACTCTGTTGGTTAAATGACACAATGCACACACATCTCTTAGGACAACGGGTGGTATATAGTTAATTGCTCAATAAATATTATAATTACATGTTCTCCAGGAGCTTGCCCCCAAATATTAATTCATGTGGGTTAGCCCTGTTTTCTGAAGCCACCCACAAACCTGACTAGAGCTCTACACGCTGTATGTGGTCAGAGCCACCTACGTGTATCAGAGGCCTCTTGTTCCCTATCTCTGAGGCCCTACTACATTGTCTTCCCTGCTCCTCACAGGTGTATCAGGCCTCAAAAATCCCAGCTTTTCCTGCCCTATTTTGTTCCATTGGGAGAATTAGCCTTGGTTCTGATAATAGTCAGTGAAGGATCCATCAATGGTGCTCCTGGTAAGGTCTCTGACCCCAGATTTGCAGCATCTGTCCTGACAAACTGAGCTTTGTACAGAAACCCATTCTGGCAGCCAAGTGGAATTGTCTACTTTGAACTGAAAGACTGGGGTTTCACTTCATGTTCCCTGAACCATGCATTCCCATTCACTCTTTTGCATTTCAACTCCATGCACGTTACCCGCCCACTCCTTTCTGATGTCGTGCCATCTGCTTTAGCTCACAGCATTCTCTGGGCCATGGGAACCTTCCAATCAGCTCTTATGAGAATTCTTAATAGGCCTGGCCTCATTATCCACTAAATCCCCATATTTCTATTGCAAAATCCTTCCAAAAGCTGCTTCCTCTTAGGGGTTAGATTATTGGCACATATCATTTCTGCATGGTTACAGTAACAAGTAACTTCAAATTCTTGACACTTTCCTTGTCAGTCTTCACAAGTAAACCTCCTACCCCTCAACCTCAAGCAAAGTATAAAACAAATTGATCTAGCCTCTTTATGCCAGAGAATAATAATTATGCTTAAATTTTGTAGGTAGTATATATTGAGCACTTACTATTTTTCCTATCTTCCCAGTTCTACATTAAGCACTTTTCCTTGCATTTTTATTGAATTCTCAAAGAACAATAGGGGGTGATTATTACTTTATACCAATTTTAAGGGTGAAGAAATAAAACTGAGGGCTAGTGAGTTCAAGTAACTTGCCCAAGGTAACATGGCTAGAAAGTGAGTACCTGGATGCAAACACTGGTCTGTTTGACTTTGAAACCCATGAAGCAAAAGGAAAAAACATATGTGCACATACCCCAATTCTGATAAAAATGATGTTGCTAAGAGCCGTAAGAGCGGTATTGGTAGAGGCCTGTGGGTCTGTAAAGGACAGAATCCCTGCCTGTTTGAGGGTGGAAAGAGGGAATGTGTGCCCATGGTGTTTGAGTTTAGCTTTGAAGGATGGAGAGAAATCAATGACTGTGAGAGGGAAAGAAGTGCTGGAAGAACAGAGACTGGAAGCCGTAGGGTCTACAGAGTGAACATCATTTTTGATTTGAGCCCAGCTCACACATAAATACGTGGTAAAAAGAAAAAATCACTTTTGAATAGAATGTGAAATAGCTTTAATATTCAGCCAAGGATGTGCTTTCAGGTAAGGTTTTAAGCAAAAAAAAAAAAAAAAAAGGTCATGCATTATCAAGCCTGTGTTTTAGGAACAGTCTTCAATTAGTGCACAAATGATATAGTTTGAGGAGGGAAGACTATAGGCAGGGAGACCACAGCTAAGTAACTTCAATCGTGTAAGTAAGACTTACGAGGGTCTAGAGTATGAAGGAAAATGACAGAGGGAAGGAAGAACAGGGAACAAAGGTGAAAGATGCTTGCTTTCAACATAGTATATTAATGTAAGAGGCTTTGTCTTCAAAAACGCCATAAGCTTCTCAGGAATACAAGATGTACACAAAACACAATCAAAAACATTTTAAAATTTGGCAATAAGTGGCACGAGAATATAGAAGAAGAACATATCGACTAAGGTTGGAATTTCTGGAGAAGATTTTTAACAGAGGCTATTTGACTCAAGCAAGGCACATCTGGCAATGTCCGGATACCGCTTTGGTTGTCAGAGAGTTAACCCTAGTAGCACCTAATGGGCAGGGGCCAGGAATCTGCTAAACATCCTGCGATGCACAGGACAGCTTCCGCCACCCTCCCCCACCAAAAGATGACCCTCCCCCAAACGTTCACAGGGCTATGATTAAGAATCCTGCTTTAAAAGATTGCTAGGAACTTTATAGACATTGGGAAATTTATTTGATCTCTCTGACTCTGCTTTCTAACTTGTAAAAGGAGCAATAGGGTTAATAGTATCCCCTTCATAGAGTTCATGACAAGATTAAATAAGATGCTGGTGAGGTATTTATTATATGGTAAGTGCTCAGTGAATCTCTATGAATATCATTAGTTTCCTATTTTTACAAAAATGGGGAAATGAAGGGGCAATCATTGAATTCATACTAGAAAATTTCAGCTCATGCGAAGTCACCATCTCTGTGCCAACAAGTCTAAAGTAGGTAACCCAGCTCTGACCTCTGTACCAGGCTCCCCTCCTGCCACACAATAAACTGCCTGCCATTTTCATTGAATCATCTCACCATTTTTCTAAACCCAACCTGTACAAAAGAGAACCCCTAATCCCCCGGCTAACTCATTTTCACCATTTCTGGCAAAGACACATTCCCTTAGTCAATGAGTGAAAAAAGACAGTATGTACCATTCATGAAAACCGTCTTCATGATTCCCATTTGCCACTAAAATGGCACGTGCTGGGCAGCACCGGCAGTTCCAACCCTCTTCTTGCCTCGACAACCCGGGTGTGTAGTTGAGGATGTTACCTGCGATTACCTAACAGGCTACTTTCAGAATTAATACCTGTAGTGAGACTCTTTCCCCCAACCCCACATAATGCCAACAAATAATTTCAACTCTTGTCTGGAAACACCACCTACATTTGCCCACTTTTTCCCAATTCCAGTGGTAGCACACTGAAGCAAGTGTTCAATAGTTTTTAAAAGGAAATTTGCAAAAGATTCTTAACTGGTCTCCCTGCCTCCAGCCTTGCTCTTCCAATCCACTCTACATGCCACATGCATCCTCTTCACACAGGTTTCTTACAAGCCACATGTACCCATCATTCTTCAATGGTTCCCCACTGCATGTCTCATTCACTAAAACTCTTCAACTTGCTATCCAAGGCTCTCAAGGATCAAACCCAGCCTCCCTTCCCAGGCCCATCTCCCATGGCTCCTCTCAATACATTACTTTCTAATCCAGACACATGTACCTCATCAACACTCCAGTATGCCATATTCATTCCTTGCATGTCCCTTGCATTGTATGCCCTCTAGGATGCTTTTATGCATATCCAACCATCCCACTTATTCTGTATTAGAGAAATGATAGTCAAGGGTCTACTGAGACATAGTAGAACATGCAGAACACTACGGTGAGATGAAAAGAAAAGAAAAGAAAAGAAAAGAAAAGAAAAGAAAAAAGAAAAGAAAACGCATGGTCTCTGTCTTTACAGAACTTGCAGTCTAAAGAGAGAAAAGGACATTTATCGGGCAGTCACATAAGTTAATTTGAAATGGTAGCTGCGCTGAGTGCTACAACTAAGAGGTTTGCAGTGCTATAAGGGAGTAATGTGAAATCTGACCTAACGGGGGAGGCAGGTTCCAGCAGAAGTCAGTAGAGCTGATATTTGTGTATCAAGTTAAGCGGGCCAGGAGGGACAGGAAGCCCTTGGGAGCAAGCCCAACAAGGCTCTAAATGCTAAGGTGGCTTTCTTCTTACACGGGGATATATGGAACATAAGAACACAGTAGTAAGTTCACAGTTACGTGGGGTTTGTTTAGTTTATGTGGAAAATTAATATATGCTAACTCATTTGATCCTGATGGGCACTCCGGAGTCATTTATAAGAGGCCACTTTACAGATGAGTATTAGAGCTTAGAAACATTAACCAGCTTGTGCAAGGGACAGAACCCGGATATAACTAGGGCCTCTGATCACCGGTGCAGGACTTTTCTTACTAACTACAGTCGCCGCTCCTACTGTCAGCAAAGTCCATTCGCTTCTGCTCTGCAAGCAGCCCAGGTGTGACCTTTGTCCCCAAAGCCTTCTCAGTCCCCTCTGAGCCACAATTAAAAATAACTAGGGACAGCAAATGGTGTCTTACAAACAAGGAAAATATCTGTAACATAAATGACAGCAAAGGGACACCATAAAAAGAGCTCATAAAATTGACAAGAAAAACAAAGAGAATCCAGTGAGAGAATGAATCCATGAAAATGAAATAAAAGGGGCTAAGCAAATACAAAAAATGTCAAACTTCACTAGTAGTCAAAGAAGTACAAATAAAAGGGGGTTACTTTTATCTATTAAACTATTTTATTTTATTATTATGTTTTTTAATCCTCACCCAAGAACATTTTTTCATTGCTTCTACAGAGAGAGGAACGGGGTGGGGGGGGCAGAGAGAGAGAGAGAGAGAGAGAGAGAGAGGGAAACATCAATGTGAGAGAGAAACATCAGCTGGTTGTCTTCCATACACACCCCAACCGAGGATAGATCCCACAACCTTTTTGGTTTATGGGACGATGCTCCAACCAACTGAGCCACACTGGCCAGGGAAAGCTAGTACTTTTTAATATATAATTTAAAAAGCTGTCAAACTTGCCACAGTAAAATAGTATTAGTGCACACAGTTGGTGAGAGCTTAATAAAAATAGCAATTACATAGAATGTACCATTTTAAGTACTTTCCATCTACAATTCTAAACACTTTCTATATATCAGCTCAACTCTATGAAGTACTATGGTTATTCCTATATTAGAGTTGAAAGAGCTGAAGCACCAAAAGTTTAATAACTTTCCCAATCACTAATTAAATTAATACAACCACCCAAAAATTAGATGCTATGAAACAAGAAAATTTAAAGTATCAACATTTGACCTAACATAGTATCTTATTGGAAAGATTTATGGACAAATGTACTCAAAACAGTATTTACATTCAGATTGTTTCTGATTTTTTTTCACTGTTATAGAGTAGTAAAATCAAAGAGTGAAAACTTGGAAACAGTAAGAGAGAAACTGTAAAATAATTACAATCTATATGTATGATAGAACATCATTCACTCTCCAAAATAATATGGGTGATATATTTTTGACTGGCATAAAAATATGTTCTGGAATATTCCTTAAAATTTTAATGGAGAAAATAATACAAAATCACATATAGTATAATGATTCCAACTTTGTTTTTAAAAAGTACTCAGTAAGTATTTGAATGCAGCTACAAGGAAAGTCGATGGCATCTTTGGCTTGGTGAAAAGACATACCTACTCTATAAATACAGACATGGTACATCTTTGAAGGAGAAGCTAAAAAGTTAATAATTTAAGAACAGAGGGACAATCTTCTTTTAAAAAGAGAACAGTGATTTCCATGATAAGATACTGTCTTCATAAAATAGTTCAGAGTTTACGAATCGGAGGAACCTCAATTCTGTTGCCTTTCACCCAGATCTCATTAACGTGAATCACACCGGCGAGGCCCTTTCGGTATTACTGGAACAAACTTAACTAAATCTAAGCGACTTGGCTAAGACCCGGCTCTTCAGGTTTGTCCAGTCATCTTGACCCACTGGGGTTAGGTCCAGCTGAGCCTCTGAACCCAGAAGTCAGATTTAGGTGTCCTGTTGACTCCTTCAAGTGCAAGAGTTTAGTAGAATGAGCCTCACCCTCTGGTCCACCAAAGAAAAGCCTGCAGCTGTCTGCAAAGTCTTCCAGCCCCTCCTGGGCGTACTCGGTCTCCTGAGATTCCGAAGCTAGCTACTATAAACCCCCTTTCTCTTCTCTTACTCAGAGCCTGAATGAAATCCCTGTTCCTTGGAATGATCCTCAGTGCAGCTGGAGGCTGGATTGTATTAATGAAACACTAACAGAGCCAAGTTTAGACCCTGACCCCAGATGAAGAGCAAGCAAGACCCAAGTTCCCCCACGCCTACCCTCGCGTTGATTGGAAGCTATGTATCCCGGTCCATTTATCTTATTTATGTGTTTCCACTTTCTCATATGAAAAATGGGTAGAATTATAATACTTATCCCACTAGGAATATGCCATTAAAAGTTTTTAGCACACAGCCACCGGTAAATGTTAGCTACTGTTCTGTTAATAATGAGGCAATGATCACTAGGAGGAACTAACCAATTCCCAGTCAGTACAAGAAAGGACAGAAATCTAACCAGACTGGGAGCTCTGGGCTGTTTGTTTTTACCCATTATTTCATCCTCAGTACCTATCACACAGTGAATGGCACATAACTGGCACTTGACAAATAAAAATAAATAAGTAGATAAATGGAACTGACCAATACCTTCCAGCTGCCCAGGTTTCAGGTATCCCTGGGGACAAGTGATCTCTCATATCCTTGGGTAAAAAGTGTGGGATTTCTGGGAAAGACATCCAGGAAGCTGCCTCCAGGACTAGCATCTACCTGTACTTTTCCACAAGTGGTTGCCTTGTTTCCTAGGCTTCTATATAACACTCAGCGAAACGAAGGTTTCTGGTTAAAACTGGCTGCAGCTTGTGGCAAATGCTGCCTGAGGTCACTACCTTAATTGGAGCAAAACCAACTGGCACTGCTGGAAATGGAAGTCTGGCAGTACAGATACATCTGGCAGACCCTTTTCGCTAGAGGAGCGATTAAATGAATTGCTGTGATCCAAGAAGCCGCTCCTTGCAAGAGCCATCCGAGAAGGCCTGCAGCTTCTTCGTTTTATGATGAACCTCATTAAACTCTATGAAGCAACAGCTACAGATTCAAGCAATCGAAATCTTAGGTTTGCCAATGAAGTGCAAGGAAGGGATTGTACCTGAGCGGAGAAGGCTGCTTCCAAAGCTGCCCTCACAGGCTACCTCCTCCTTCCCTAGTTCTCTTCTCTTCCACCCACTCTTCAACAAGAAATTCAGTAGCACAGGCTGCTCTCAATGTGCCTGGACCGGAAACCTCAGAGACTGGGTTTCTGTGCTCTGATTCCCAGACGACAAGCAAGGCCACCCTTTAGCATTCTTAGTTGCCTGACTTGCCATATGGTGTGTTTGTGCCATGAAAACAGAGGTTTTTATGGGTGCAGGTATTTTTTTAAAAGCAATCTGGGCCATTGGTTTTACTTTGCTGGCCTCTAGGCAGCTTATTAAAAATTCAAATGCCCAGGCCCAAAACCCAGATATTCCAATTCAGTGGGGCTTAGATAGGACCCAGGTTTCTCTTTCTTTCTTCCCTCCCTCCTTCCCTGCCTTCCTTCCTTCTCCCTCCTTCTCTCCCTTCTTCCTTCCTTCCTTCCTTTCCTTTCTTCCCTTTTTAAAAAAACTAATTTCCCAGATGATTCTGATGCTCAGTCAAGTCTGAATGTCACAAAAATCTTCCAAACTCTTCTTATGTCGTGTCTAACTCTTGAATCTTCTCCATATTTCTAGCAAATAATCAGCAAATCCATGTTTGAGAACCACTACTAACAGGGAAACCTGATTTCTAGAATAAAACCATCTTTTCAGATAGTTCTGTAATTCATAATTTTGTCCTTTTATTCTAGTTTTAACCCCTGCAGGGCCTTGAAAATTTAACACAATCTCTCTTTGACATCCCAAGTTTCTTTATTTGACATGGCTCTCTGTTGGAGGGTTCACAGGTTATTGGTCATTCAGTCTTTCCCAAATTATGTGTCAGAGGACAGTGCTATTAGGATGTACTCCATGAAAAGAGTGGTCTGTTATCAAGTAAGTTCACTGCCTATCAAAACCGTAGGCTACGCTCAGTGCTGGCACAGGCACATTTTGCAGGCAGAGGCAAGATGGCGATCTCTCTCACACGTGCTCCAGAAGGGATTTCCACCATGGATAAGATAATAGACTTTATATAACTAAACTGCCATTTCTGGTCCCTTTAATATGAATCTTTTTATTAAAAGGATCTAGTAATTCCTTCTTGCTCACAATGACCGCGTCACGTTTGAAACCTCACAGAAAAGCAAGGAAAAGTGAGCATTCCGTATGTAATCCATTCCCAGTCACCAAGGGTCAACCCTGGGTTACAACCAGTCAGGAGGGTTTGTCAATTTATTAGTCATCATCTTGAGGGAAGGGCCAGGTCTGTCTACTCCCAATATAATTCACTTCATTCTCATCAATGGCAACAGAAGATTTCACCCTTCACTTACTAAAAAGCTCAGCAGGTTTCAGATGAAAGAAAACCAGGCTTAAGGAGTCCCACGCCTCCCGTTCCCCAGGTCCTGGGGAACCCGACCTGATTTTGTTTCATCCATTGCAGAAACCCTTTGATAGCCTTAGAGAAATTGTTAAAAAATGTACACATATGTCAGTCTGTTTCATGAACTGCTTCTATTTTTCATAAATTACTCTAGTCCTATAGCAACCACTTGCATATTTTACCCACTTGTAATCACAGTGCACCTGTAATTTTGTGTACTGTACTTCCCCTCTGCTGTACGTAGTCTTCACGCTCTCATGCGATTCCTACTTACCATACGATATGTATCCAGGGAGTTCACCCGAAGTGCTTTGCAGGTTAAATTAGTAAGTTAAAGTTCCTTCAAATATTTACTATGATACAGTGTTAAAATAAACATTTTTGTACAGAAAGATTTCTCCTCGTCTTCATTTTTTGGTGTGAATTTTTATGAGTGATATTATTGACCTAAAAAGCATAAATAGTAAGGCAAATTAATCATTTATAATCCTATCCTAATTTATAATGAAATCAAGAGGTGTTAGAATTAGAAAAAACAGTGTTTTAGCATACATATTTCATTACAAACTTGCCAATCTCGTATAATAAATTTTTCTTTTGTATTCTTCTATATCTATAACACTTTTACAAAACTTTTAGAGGGAAGAAAAAAATCACAAGAGTGTTTTTCAAATATCACAAAAGATATCCACACAGAAAGCTATCCTCAAGTCCTTAAAAATATTTCTTCAAAGACCGTGAAAAACTCATACAACTTAAATCACACCTCATGGTAGGCAGAATTCTAAGAAGGTCCCCAAGATTCCCGCCCCATGCAGCCCATGCCTTGTGAGTGCATGCCTTTGAGTGTGGCAGGTCTTATAAATATGAAAGCAAACCACCCCCAAGATTAGGCTATGTTATATGGCAAAGCAAAGGGATTTTGCAGGTGCAATTAAGGTCCCTGATCTATTAACGCTAAATGAATTAAAAGGGAGCTAACCCTAGGTGGGCCTGACCAAATCAGATGAGCCCTGCAGAGGAAGCAGAGAAAAGTCACAGATGGAAGGTCGGAAAGATTTGAAGCCATAGAGTATACACGCCTGCCATATTTTGATGAGGGTATTTTGCCAAAGAATGAAAGGTGGCCTCTAGAAGCTGAGGACCTCAATTCAACAGATGCAAGGAACTAAATTCTATCAATACCCAGTGACTTTGGAAGAAACCCAGAGCCTCCGATGAGATGTATCAACTGACATCTTGAGTTCAGCCTAATGAGACTGAACATAAGACCTATTTAACCCTTGCCTGTACTCCTGGTCCGTGGAAACTGTGAGATAATAAATTTGTGTTATTACAAGGCACTAAGTTGGTGATAATTCATTGTTCAGTGATAGAAAACTAATACAGACATGACACTACACATTACCGGTAAAAACTAAAAAATTACGGTGATAAGAAACAATCAATATTAGAGAAAAATAAACTAAAACATTAACTGAAAATGAGAAGAGACAGAGCTAATAATCATTCCAAATTCATGTAATGTTTTGGAGAAGTTTAAGTCATAACAACCAATAAAAAAAAATAGTCAAAGATATGGTTTCATTCTTCACATTGAACAAGAGAAAACAAAAACATACCAGTAACGATGGCTGTTTTTCCTGTAAAAAAGTGATTAAAATGTATTTCAGATGAGCATAAACAGATAATTTGATTAGTGTTTAAAATTGTATTAGAAAATAGCATAGAAAAAGAATTTCTCTCCTCACCAACAATTTTAAGTATAAAATCAAATAGAGTATCATCTATGCACTAACAAGCAAACAATAAATAAATATTAATAAACCCAAGAAAGCATACAAAAAGATAACAAAAGTCAAGTTATGAAAAATTATTCAGTAAATATAAATGCTCTAAATTTCCCTAATCAAAGGCAAGGAGTTCTAACTGTATCTAAAAAGATATTTAGCAACAATGCCCTTAAAGGCATTTCTAAAACAAAATTGCAAACTAATTAATTATTTAGTTAATTAAAAAGCTGGGAAAAAGTGAAAATTAGTCATGTTTAAACGGAAGAGGAACAAGGTTGCCAATATCAACCTCAAAGGAAAAAAAGAAATTGAACAAAACATAGTAAGCAAGTTTTAT
Organism: Mormoops blainvillei; assembly: GCA_004026545.1. Lineage (NCBI taxonomy): Eukaryota > Metazoa > Chordata > Mammalia > Chiroptera > Mormoopidae > Mormoops > Mormoops blainvillei. The sequence continues at coordinate 15,037 of PVJD01005211.1, forward strand.
AGGCTTATTTTCTAATAAAGTTATAATATAAATATATATTAAAAACATTTTGAATGAAAGAAATGTGTAAAGCAAAACATGTTATGCATATTTAAAGAATGATCAGAAATAGTTTTATATTAATGAAATACATGAATCTATTGCAAGCGAAGAGAAATCTGTGACAAAAGCAGACCATTGGAAAAATATTTAAAGTTTAAATTCTACATACAAGAATTTATAGAATCTAATCAAAGAATTAGAGCTAAAAATAAAATAAAAACACATTATAAGAAAATAAATAAGAGAAAATCAATTATATTAAAACTGTTATATCTAATTTGGAAATTAGAGGCTCATTTAAACTTATCAAGCCCAGTACCTTAAATAAGACCACTGATACAGACCAAAACCATGGAATCTAATAAAAGAAAAAGTGGCATAAACTTTATAATATTGAAGGGAGGACACATTAGTAAAATGGTCTCTTAAAAGAGTATGAATTTTTGAAATAATGCCATTAATATGGATGACTTTATATCAAACATCCAAAATGTCAAAAGTACAATATGAGAAGGAAGATGAACAAACCTGAAAGTAATAATAATAAAGGAATATAATAACATGATTATCTTTTTTATACATTATGATAGAGGCAGTTGTCATACTTAGAGACCTTCTTAAATTAAGGAAAGAACTTTTATGTGTTAAACATTTTATATGGTTTATTTTTTCTCAAAACTTAGTTAAGTGTATGTCCATTTTTTTGTACAACAAAGAATTTTCATTATTCCCTTGTATATATGTACTTGGCACCAATGGAATAAATAAGGATGCTCCAGCATCCTCAATGTGACACTGCACAGCCCCTAGCATCACACGGAGAACACTGCAATGTTCTCACTTCTTCCATGAAGTATATTTTGGTAGTGCATCATGTAGATTTTTATAAGGTCAAATATACTTTGTGCAGTCTATAATAAACAGTTCCCTTTATTTCTACTTTGTGTGCAAAAGCTTATCTCAGCATCATAGGTGCTGGAGGACAGGTCAGACAATGGCTTTGTTTTTGTTTCTCATTTGTTTACACAAACCTCTGGAGAGCAGAACCAGACGGAACTTAAGCTTCAGTATAAGGCAGACGCAGTTTGCTGAACTTTTTCTGAGCTTAATTTCCCCATCTGTAAAATAGGGCTTAAAAATAACTTTCTTGCTTTGAGACTTAAGAGAAATAGGACTGCACCTGAAATAAAATAACTTGAAAAACTGTTTTTCTTTTTCTTCTTCAGAATTTTTTTTAGAGGGATAATTCTGGTGTTGCCACTTTTCCACACACTTGTTCATTCTCTCTCATTCTCTCTCTGTCTCCCCTCCACCCCGCCCCCAATTTACGCATCACCTAAAGAACTGTAACACCGATGCTTACCTAGTGGCTGATGTAGGGAACAACCATAGATGTTGCATGTAAGGGACAGGTTTGCAAAATGAGTTAAGTGCCCTGGGTCTGGACTGCTTGAGCTTGACTCTTGGAACATTTACTTGCCAACTCCGTGAACTTTGACAGATACTCTACCTCCTCTCTGCCTCAGGTATAAAATACAAAAAGTAACAGCTCCGTCATAGAGATGCTATGAGGATTCCATGAGTTGACATATGTAAGCACTTGGAAGGGAGGGTGACACATAGCTCAGGTTCAGTAAGTGCCAGCTATTATTACAACATAAGTAGTCTGTAAATGTATGTTGAATAAAAATATTCATTGCTGAGCATAATTCGCATAGTCCAGGCTTCACCAGGATATTACAAAAAAATGAGGTCATACTTGCTTTTTATAACTAAACTGTGGTAAGATGAAAACCATCCATCCTCCATAAGTCCCTCAAGTATTTGAGACCTTCCCCATTACTGCTTTTAATGTAATTAGGAAATACAACTTCTAGTTCATCTGCCTTCAATTCTCTATCATGCTACCATTCCATAGTCTCTATTGCCAGTGACCCATGGGAGTTATTATTTTGTCAGATACAGATGTTATCCAGAGGAGATCTTCATTGTTTTTTCTCTTCTGCATCAGCTGATAAGGTGATTTTCCCCCAAATTGTTTTACTTTTGCTACTCAAAACATCCTTCAATAAAGGTTCTACTTTTTTGGCCAGAATTTATAGAAGCTTTGTGGATAAGGAAAGACAGGTAAAATACTGAGAATAACAAAACAATTCTTTGCATGGACAGTTGGAGATTCATCTAAAATGTTATCTCCTCAAAGCAACCTTCCCAAGTTACCCTCTAACATCTTCCTGTTATAACTTTCTTCTTCTCCTCCTCCTTTTTATCTTTACCAGGACCTGAAATTATCTTTTGTATTTGTTTACTTGTGTATTTATTCCTTTGTTTGAGAAAAGAGGTTCTTGTTTATTCCTGAGTCCTTAGAGCCTAGAATAGGGCATATTTCATTGTAGGAAAACAATACACATTGTCATAAGAAAGGATGAATGAATGAATGAATGAATGAACGAACGAACAACTGAACAGAACCAGACAGGCCTTATTTTAGATATCAACTTGCCTTCCTCAGGCAAGGTCCTCTATGACCCACAAAACAAAATAAATTCTCCCTGTGACATGATCTCTCTGCATTCTTCCTTTCTCTAAAATCATGCATTAAAATATCTGTCTTCCCTGCTTGATTGTCAGGGCAGGAATTATGCCATATTCCTTTCACAATATGTCCCCAACTTCTAGACAAGCACATGCCATGTAGTTGGTGCTTAATAAAGCTTTTCCATTAAAATAATTATTTAAGAGAGTATTCAGATTGATGAAATAATATACAGTTAAGAAGTAGCCTTCTGATTTAATGGAAGATACAAAATTGAAATTACGTGAAGAAATCATGCTAAAGTTGACCTGCCCGGCATTTTTACAAATTATTTTTTCTTGACTCTACATCTCTCACTGATGAGTCATTCTGTTCCCACCATTACTAAATATTACAAATTCTTCTACTGTACTTACAGGAACCTTTCAGAATACCACTTGGCAATAAATGAACCATTTAACCCATCAAGTACTAAAGCTTTCCATTAACAAATCTGATGACTAAGGAAATAGTTTTCTCATGCATACTTTCACATTATTTCTGTAAGGGGCAAAAATCATAAGAGTCAGTGCTTGAACTGTTACATCTGGTGTCCTGAGGAGAAAGCAACATTCAACATGACGTGTCCTGGGAGTCGACCTGCCTGAGGCTTCTCAGCGTTCAGAAACGTGAACGTAATAGCGTATTCCCACCTAAATTTCCATAGCCAAACCAGTAAAACAGCTTCTCAGCTATTTTGATATCAAGGGCTTAAACCCTAGTTTTCACATAGGTTCAAAAAAAAAAACACAAAAAACTGAGAACGCAGCTCAATTTTTAAAATATCACAAGGCCAAAAATTTTAAGTGTATAAGCCAATTCTATTGAAATGATATTACTATATTATTTAATTTTATGGCAAAATCTCTCAATGCAGAACCACATTTTGTTTCTGCTTTAAAAAAAATATTATTTTACAGTGCCACAGTTTCCTAACCTGCAAAGTGGACATAGTAGCCACCAAGTTTAGAAAATTGCCTTACGTATAACGGAGATAGTGCTGAGGTTCACAATAATTACAGCTCCCATTTACATTTACTATGTGCCCAGGATTGTGTTAAATATTTTATCTGTATAACCTAAATAAACTTTACAAAAATGCTTGTAATGTTGATGGACTTCCCCCAAAAATTAAAAACAAAAAAAACTGAGGCACAAGGCACAGGGAGAACCACCACAATGTAAAACTCTAGTTGGGACCACTGACGCTGTAGCCTCTCTGTAGGGCGGGCCCGGAATTGTGCCGCGACACGGCCCTGCTGCCAGAGCCAGGACTGCAATCAGGCTCGCGGACGTAATGCCTGTCACCTGGTGAGCTGTGCCACACAGCACGGATGCAAAGCGATTACCTAGTATCTTCATAAACAATTATATTAAAATAATTTTATTTCGAATGTCTTGCTTTGCTAGGAGAAAGTATGTTAATTAAATGTATTTAAAATAAAAAGATATGGTTATTAAATTTACCAGAAACCCTAATTCGATAGAAAGATGATGTGATCAGGCTTAGAAGAATCATCGGTTTGGCCCAAATAGGGCAGAAGAGAGCAGCTCGCTGGCTGAGTTTAAATTAGCGTGGTGGTGCCACTGTCTTTTGAGTTAACCTCATATAATGAGCTCTAAATATGTTCTGTTGGGTCTGAGTACAACAGACACAGAAGCGGCAATATTTCATGTTTTATGCAAAGAAAAACAGAGATTCAAGTCACACCTTTATAAGGATTTGTATTCTAAAAACATCTCTTCACTGTTTTATCTGCTAAGAAAAACTTTCATAGAATAAGCTTCAAGAAACTGGTGTGTGTGTTAAAACAGGTCTTAAGACAAACTTAAAATATTTTTGTCTCTTTAAAATTTTTTCAGAATCATCTAATAATAATAACTACAGTACCTAGGGATTACAATGTTCCAAGCTCTGTACTAATGATGTTACGTTGATTACTTAATCTAACCACCCAGCTTCTCTAAGAGTTATTAATATCATTATGACTCCATTTTACAGATGTGGAAACTGAGGTACAAAGGCATACAACTTGCCATAGATCACAGAAGCTAGTTAAGAAATAGAGCTGGTATTGGAAGAAGATAGCCTAGACTCCCATGACAATACCCTTCAATGTAGTAATGTCTCGACAAGGGATTAATTCTAGAATAATTCTTGAGAACCGACTCCTCCAAACCAAATTCCTTACTAAGCTGTGAAAACACACTACACTTTATGTAGCCTGTGAGTCTCTTTCCACATCACTGCCTCTATCTGGAATTCTATTTTCACAAGCTATTAAATAAACGTATCATTCTCATTCTAGATGTAGGCGACCTCTCTTCATGAATCTCTTCTTCCTTAGGTTTCTTCTCACGTGCTGCCTTGTGCTATAATTATGTAGGGACAGAAATCACAGTCCCCTCTGTTTCTTCCAATATCAAGAACTGTCACTATTCCAATGTCTTCCAATGTCAACGAAAAGCAGCAATTTTATATGTTTTGGAGCTGATAAAATGACAAACAGGAAGAGAAAAGCAATCGATCAGGCTACCACTTATTTAGCTAAATCAGAGTACACACATTAACAGGATTTTAAATGCAAGGTGTGCCAGGACCATAACCACCAGGAGAACAGGTGCACTGGTAGCTTTAGCTTGGTGGCTCAGATTTCTCCCTTCCCCGTGGGGTTTTCCTCTTTGATACCTACAGCCTACTCCTTCCCCATTTACAACTGTGGCCCTACTTGGACCAAAATCCTTTTTCTTTGATAATCTTAGTGTGAAAAACTTGCAGTAGTGTGTTTTAAATACACATCTTCATCAGTCTACACCTAACAGAAAAAATAGGATAATAATCTTAGGGGATAAATAATTTTAGGAAGTAAAGGAGGTCCCTTGTTCTTAGCTATTAAAAGTAGCAAACATATAATCACTTTGCCAAACACTTCTCATATATTACCTCATCTCAGTGAGAAAGGTGCTATTTTTATTTCCATTTTGCATTTTAGAGAACTTAAGTAACTTGCCCAACTACTCATAGTGATAGAACTAGAATTTGAACCCAGACTTGCCTGGTGTTAAAGTCACTTCTGTTAACCACTATGTTTTCTTGAGCTTCCCAACTCCTTAATCCTAAGGACAGCCCCACCAACTGTCCCAATGTGCCTGTGTGTCACTTCTTCTCTCCCTGTCCAGGGCAGTCAGTACCGCTGCCTTCCTTGATGGTCTTGCTTAATTCCACGCATGATTTTAGAAGAGGTTATACAAAAACGTTTTATGCTTTCTTTCTCTCATGTGTAATTTCCAAAATGCATAAGCTTCTTTCATTTCTAGAAGAAGCTAAAGAGAAAGTATCAAATCCTGGCTCTGATTACGGAGACTTCTTCTGCACTAGCTGACTCAGTGTTAGAGGGCGCGGAGCCATTCAGCCCATTTTGTTTTGGACCATATCCAGGCCCCCCTGGATAGGGGGGCCTGGATATGGCGCAGACCCCCGCAACAATGTTTCTTTCCCATACAAGTGATCATCTCTGCTTGCCTGTCCCATTCCAGGGACTGTCACTCAGGCACGAGTCTCCATCCATTCACAGATCTACACGGAGTGGGTTTGATTATTAATAATAAAAACAACAATGACAACAACTTGCATTTATCAGAGTCTTCTATTTTTATCAGTACTTGTGAATGTCTCACACTCTTTATCCCATTTAATTCTCACATCCACTAGATATTACTATTACCATTTTGCAAATGATGAAACTAAGCTCAACTTAAGTAATTTTGTCACCAAGTTATGAATTGGAGTTTGAACACCGGTCTTTCCGACTCCAACACTCTTGCTGTAACCTCTGTCCCATACTGCCTCTGATCCCATCTTATCAAAGCCGAATTAATATTTGAGCATAAATATAACACTGATATAGTATAAACACGCACACACACTCATACATGTAAAATCATGGTATTTATACATTATGCAATTCTACACCTACAGGTATTTTCTCACAGTGTCTTTCAAGTTTCACTTAGCAGTGCTATGACCAAGCAAGCCATGTAAATTCCACAAATAGTATTGATATAGTCTGATGCAATTCAGTGGAGGCCTTATTAGTACAAACAAACTGTGGCTTTTTATAGTTTACAAAACTGTCATCTAGTTCGCACTTGATGCCCTCACATCCAGTAGGCAAGGAGCGTCTATCCCACCTTGCAGAGGGGGTACAGCCTCTGTGATTAGATAAGAAGCTGAAGATAGAAGCTAGCAGAGGAAAGAGTGGGGAATCAAAGCTCGGCTCAAACTCCAAAGCCTGGGCTACTGGCGTCACTTCCCACCACCTCCCTTATGTGTTTCCTGGAATCTTTCCTCACCTTAAGCTGTTCTCTTCAATGAGCAGTTGCTAATATTTGGTCATCTGTGGAGTCGAACCCTTCCCCAGATGGGTATCTCCAACCAATTGTACTACACAAGAATGCTTTTACCTGCGCGGCGTCCTTAATTTTTCCACTGAGTCTTTTACTTCCCAAAGAAAGGCCTGGATATGGTCCAAAACAAAATGGGCTGAATGGCTCCGCGCCCTCTAACACTGAGTCAGCTAGTGCAGGGTCTGCGTGACAGAAGGCTGCTGACTTACAAAGACAGGCCTCTTCATCATCTCGGTAGCCTCGGGCCTAAGGACCCAATAAGCCAGCACTTTGTCTGGGATAGCTTTTGGCTTCTACGAGGCAGCACTTTTGTTACTTTGTTTTTTTAAGTGGAAGAGAGGGAGGGTCAGAGGCCTTTCCCATCTGACACCCTGTATCTATAGTTTTTCTATGCCTCCACCTTTTCTGATTCCATATTTCCATATGAATGGGAAAGCCAGGGCTTTTTGTGAATTAATGTTCACAGAGAATAGTTCAGTGCCAATGGAAATTAAAAATCACCTACTCTAAGACTCTTAATCCATAAACATTAGCCATAGGGCAGAAGGCCCCACATGCTGAGCATTCTGATCAACTTGGAACCCCTCGGAATGACTAAACCATACTGGTTGATATTTGGTAAGCCTTTTTGACTTACCAAGAGTTTCCTCAGACATTTATGTCCCATAAGAAGAACACTTTAAAGAACACAGAATCATTTTACCAAGATTGCGTTGTGGCATCCTTGTGTTCCTACCAGCACTTCTCAACCCTCTCTGGCTTCATTTTCTCCCACATCACCATTCAGCATTCAGCATATTATATTTTATTTGTTTTTTGTTTTCCTGTGCCTACCAATAATGACAACGTAGATGGTAAATTCATCGGCTGCTATCCTAAGAGCTTTATGCACATCCATTCATTTAATCTCTGTAACAATGCTGTAAAGTGAGTACTGTGATTACTCTCATTGCAGAGATGGAGAAACTGAGAGAAAGTGGGTGAGTTCAACTTTGACCTTGGTGGGACTGAAACACCTGTGGGATATTCATGCAGATATCCAGGAGGCCACTATACACAATTCTGGAACTCTGGAAAGTGACGTTAGAATCAGATACTAGAATCCTCAATCTAGGGATGCTCAAACTAGAGCAGCCGAACCGGAGGTGATCTCTTGGGTTGGTGGCCTGTGTGTGGCTGGGCCTTCACGTGCTTTGAAGGCAGTTGGGAAAGAGTGGTGGGAAGAAAGGCAGCATGCCCATAGCCATGAGCAGAACAGGACGTCTGAGGCTTCCTTGGCACTCACGAGACCGGAGGGGAATGATGTGTGGGGATGGTAATTAACTTGCTCTGTGACTTTGTGCAAGTCTTTTCACCATTAAGGGCGTCTGTTTCTCTCCATATAGCATGAGCTGGCTGTGCAATGAAGCTTTTTTAAGTCTCCAAGTTTCAAGCTTTAACATGCTAAGAAAATAAACTCTATAATACTCTGTTGGTGGGGTTGTAAAGGGAACATCCTGTATGGAGGATAATCTGTCAATATCCTTCAAAATTACAAGTACCTATACCTGTTGACCCAGCAATGGTAAATCTAGAAATTTATTCTGTAGTTACATTCGCCTATGCACAAAATTATATAAATTCAAAATTGTTCATTGCAGCACTGTTTGTATATCAAAGATTGGAAACAGTTCAAATATCCATTAAAAATGGACCAGATAAATAAGTTGTAGTATATCTTTACAGTAGAATTTCATATAGTCATAAAACAGAATGTAGATACAGTGTATTAATATACGGTCATGAGGATGAACCAAGTAATTGCTACATAACTGATATTTCTTTTGTATAATAAATATCAAAACAGAGGGTAAAAGCAGAGAAAAAGAAGCCAAATGCAGCAGAGCACACACTATGAATTTACTTAGTTAAAATTCAAAAACAGGAAGGGGAAATCTCTGGTGTTAGAAGCTGGGATACTAGTTACATTGAGGCCAGAGCTCGGAAAAGCACCAAATACACCATGATCTGTCACTAATGGTTTCATGTAAGTGCATTTACTAGATCCTTTGAAATGAACTGTTACCAAGAGCAGCTCCCTTTATGAAGAAAAAAAGGGACCCGTGTTCTACAATCCCTGGCCTTCAAAAGGAGCAGAGGCTCACTGCATTAGAACATGATGTTGATGACTAGGAAGGGAGGGAACTGGAAACTATGCTGGACAGAAACAGTGTGTCCGTGGGAACAATGAGAATGACACAGAAGCACTCCATCAGTCTACAACCTTTTGAAGGGTTCCCATGGGAGGCGATGGGGACACTTGTTCTTTGTGGTTCAAGGAGATGAAACTAGGGCATGTGGATGAAAGCTACAGAGAAACATACTGTAGCTTGTTTAAAGGATTTTCCATACCCAGGGCTTTCGAGGGTGGGACTTGTTGCCTGTTGAGAATTAGACAGAACGGAACCTCTCTATACCCATGAGAAATCCTTATACCCTTTCCCACGGTTGTTAGGAAGAGTGTGAAGACAGAGCAGTCGTTTTCCTGGTTGGGCAAGAACTACAGGACAATAGCTGTGTGGTTCTCTGATGGTGACCTGACGGTGATGGAAAAGTCATGCTCAAGTGTCACAGCCAACAATGGTGCCCATGAAGCGATGGCTCTTTGAGTTCTGGTGAGCAGTAAGTTAAGTGTCCTCCCGGGATATAGGAGGAAACCTCTAGTTCCAAGTCCCTTCTGCTTCCTGGAGTTCACAAAAATAAAACAGAATTACAGAAATCTCCCAGCTGGAGTCACCTCAAAGTTTTAGCGACCAGCCATGCAGGGATGTCCCCTGCCACATCCCTACCAAAGCACCAGCGAGTCTCGTTTATACCCCATCAAGGAGGAGGAGCTCTCTGCTTCACAAGGTGGCCTTCTGTGGTGGAACAGTACTCATTGTTATGGATAAAAAGTAAGACAAGAGTGAACATTTGCTGAGTTCTATGTGCCAGGTTTTGCGGAATATTTTCCATGCACTTAACCATTAAGTCCTTGCTACACATTTATTGAACAGGTAAGAAAACGGAGCATCATAATCTTAAGAATGTGTTCAAGGTCCTGCAAAGTGATAGAATGAGCTTCAAGAAATACGATTTTCACAAATAAAAATTTCAGCTTTATTCACTCCTTTATTTATTTGTAGTATGTCTGAGAATCACCTTTACTATATTACACACTTGAAATTTCTCTTTAAATTATCCTGTTTCATTATTTTTAAAAAAACAAGTACCTACTTTAACCACTTGTTGTATATCTAAAATCACAAAATTTGTCTCCTAAATATGTATTTTCCCTATTATACGTTAAAATAAATTTATAACTAATAAAAGTTTCCAAATGTTTAACCATGTTTGAAGTAAAAATACCTTTCCTGGCATCATTTTGTATATAACATATTTTGGTAAATACTGACTTAAGCTATATTACTTCTCATTTTTAAATGTGTATTTTTGAAACAAAAAAACACTATTTTTGTGATTATTTTGCACTGTGGGTATTAACTCTGTCCTGTGAGCCTGCTGAGAAAAAGTCCTGGCAGTCTTATCTTCAAGACTGCTTTTTATGTGTCTAAGAAAATGAACTACACCTCCATTAAGGCTTCTCTAAGTTGGCCATTCCCCATCCCTTCAGCCCCTTAGCCTCTCGGGTAGGGTTTCTAGGTCCCTCCAGGCCCTTGTAGGCTGGTCGCTCTTGCTCGAAATACCCTATTTTGTAGCCAACCATAGTCCTATAAGGGCATCTGCAACCCTAGTTATAGATTCCAGAATCTTTACACTTATGTCCAGTAGCTTCTTCTCCGCTCGGGTTCAGATCTCTCTGGGACTCAGCCTAGTGGAAAGAACATAGTCTCAGCCCAGACAACGTGAGCTAGTTCCCAGCTCTGCCCAGCTGTTAGCTATCAGTTGACTTATAGAAGCTTGAGATTACTCAACTGAAAAAGGAATATAATCATTCTTGTGTTGCCAGCCTCTCAAGAAGGTTATAAAGATAAAAATGAGATAACTGGTGTGTAGATTTTATAAACTACGAAGCATTACAGACATGTTATCATTGAAGCAGGCCCTATGGCCTCAATACCCCATCACCTATCCGCTTGAGTAACTTATGAACCTGGGGCACCTTACAGCTCTTCCAGAAAACAACACCAAAAAAGAGAAAGTGGTATGTGGACAGGACTCGATGACACTCAAGTAATTCACCCCGTGAGAAACTGCCATGCTCCAGTCACTGTCCCAGGCTCTGAAAGAACACGGGAGACAAGCAGGGATGACGTTCAACCAGCAGAAACTAGTGGCCACACCGATTGCTTAAAATATTAAAATATCTTCATGCTAATGGGTACATAGCCATTTCCTTGAACTTCCTAGTTCACAGGAATTGCCCTAGTTACTCCAACCCCTCCTCCAGTCAGGACTCCTAGCCAGCCCCTAATGCCAGCAACTTAAGGGATAAAGGGCAGACAGAGGGGCTTCCTAGATGCTGGCCGGGACTTTGGCCCAGGTCAATTCAGACTGATTGGATCCATGTGACACTGGTTGTGACTCTTTGTAATGCCACCCAGGGAGAGCAGGCTGTACTCTATTGAGAAGACACAGAGGAAACAAGTGAATGAAACAATGCGTAATTCAACTGCAGATTGTGATAGACGCTGTAAAGGAATGAGATGGTGATGGGGGTGGGGGTGGGAGGAACCATCGATAGCACCATTGGGAAAGGCCTCCTTGAGGAAGTGAGATTTGAGCTGAGACAACAATGCGGATGAGGAATGAGAGCCAGCAGAGCAAAAATCTGGGAGGAGAGCGTTGCAGGCCGAGGGAAGGGTAGGAGCGAGGCTCTAGGCCCTCGGGCAGGAACGGGTTGGTCGTGCACGAAGGACAGAAAGAAGGCCAACGTGATCAGATCATAACGCAGGTTGCCCAAGGTAGGCTGGGGCCATGGCATGTGAATGCTGGCAGTCTTTGGCAACAGTCTGGGTTGTATTCCAAATCTGAGAAGTCATAAGATGACTTACATACCTTGACATGCAGTTATCATACCTGCAAAATGTCTCATTTAGAGAAACTCAAGTCCTGGAAAACACTTCATTTCCTATTTCTCCCTACCAGCTGGAAAACCTGAGGCTGATTTATGTCCCGCTCAGTGTTGTATACGGTGGACGACAACAATCCATTCACCAGCCCAGAGTGACCCGCTTCGGAGGGCCTGCAGACACCTAGAAACTCTGTCCTACGAGGTTGGAAGAACAGGAAATCACCAACCTGCAGGCATCTTAATGGGAATACAGTCAATCTTCTCAGACACTTAAAAACCAGCCCTGGAGACTAAGTCGCCCATACATTTTTCTTTATATCCATTTGATATTCACAATATCCGGGTAAAGTGGTCCAAGCTAAAGTTTTCATTTCTTACCATTTTATAAGTAAAAATGCATCTTATTCTACAAAGAAAATTACATGTGTGTTCTACAGAGCCATGGGTAAGGATTATGTCACCTTATTTGCTTATTGAGAAAACAATTAAGAAAATTTGCCAGACTTTACATGGAATTGTCACAGCTGGGCTGGCACTAGAACGCTGTGGGTGCCCTGGTTCTCATTATAATACTCCGCTGCCTCCTTTGACATTTGGGGAACAAGAGAAGGTCGTAATGTGTGTGCCAGTCAGCAGAGGAACGACCCGGCCAGCTGCCTCCCCTTCACTGCTCAGTCCACACATGGCGACCCTCCGGTCAAGTGTTCAGGGAATCCGCGTGCGTTGCCCAGGAGAGAGAGGGATCTGTGCGTTCAGCCTGGCACACAGACGCTTCAGTTCATTTTTACCCCACATTTTAGAGATGGCTAAAACCTACCCAGAAAATTATGTGATGAAATGTCATCTAGGAAAAAAAAATTAAGCTTTTTAATTATGACCAGATGACCACAGCGGTATAAGTAAAAGGTGGGCAGACTAGGAAGAAAGCGCTGTTTCTTTTCCTGGCAGCCCCTCACTCCCTGGAGCACTAACCCACGGCAATCCCCCAAGATACGGAATAATAAAGGCACGCATTTTCATGGTCCCGATGTATGAAAGAGTCTGTTACGGAGAACGGTTTCACACAGGGACACGGGGAAAACGTCAGGTCACAGGATGGGACGTGATGTCAAGGTGGCCTTTCCCATACCTTGGCAATGAAGTTTCCTTCTGAACCCTCCTCCAGCCTGTGTGGTTCCAACTTCCACTCAGTTCTTTCCCTCCAATTTTATCCCCATTCACCCATTCCCTTTACTTACTTTGGTATTTCCTCTCTCTCCTGTTAGTCTGCAATGTTCTTTGCGGACAGGGAGCATATCTCCTTCTTTTTTTATCTACTCGCACAGTACCAAACTTGGTATTTTTCATAAGGACTCAGCACATTTTTATTAAATAAAACAGAATTAACTGTGACTGCCATTAAGGAGTAACATGTGTCAGGCATGACACAAAGGGCTTTACATATTTTATTTTATTTAATCCTTATAGCAATCCAGTGAGGTAGGTGTCTTCAGCTTTGATTTCTGGAGGAGCAAACAGAAGCTTTAGGAAGTTAAATAACTTGCCCAAGGTCATGTAATTAGTAAGTGGCAGAATTGGGACTCAATCCATATTTTTTCTGATGCAAACACAGAGTAACTTACCCACTAATCTAGGCTGCCTCCCTGCTCTGACTGCTTCATTATAAAACTGGAAGAGGAGAGCTGGCATGGCGAGACAAGTTTGGACAGGCAGCCACTTGCATTAAGGAGGCTGGACCAGTAGAACTGCCAAGCAGAGTCCACATTCTTGACTTGTACCTGGGTATTAGAGGGTGGGCAGGTGTGTGTGGGAAGGAACTCATTTCAGACCTTAAGCCAGTTCCCATCCCCTTTTAATACCAGACAAACAAGCTGAAAAGGAGCTGCCCTGTGCTCAGCGTACCGCATGCTAATCCCATTCTCGCTGGGAGAAGGGAAGCAGTGAGAGACACTGTGTACAAGTCTTTGCCTGATTTTGTAGGTAGCGAGGTGAGTCAGAGAGAGAGTTGGCTGGAACTGTGGAAAGGCAGAGTAGCAGCTTAACTCAGGGTGGTGCAAAGCTGTTGTTGCCACGCCTCCACCAGGAATGGGAGAGCAGGACGCTCTCCCACAGTGAGAGTGGACATGTAGTACCAGTGGGTGGCATGTAGATGAAGGCGGAACACGTCATTGCCAACTGGGAAATCCAAGGTCTTGAAGTTGTTTCTGGAAAATTATTAAAATAAGTGAGCCAATGACAGCACTGAGGGCGGTGGTCTAGTAAAACAAGCACTAGTCGTGGATTTAGGAAATTGTGTCTGAACATCAAGGCTAGAATGAATCCTAAAAATCGTGAAGATGGATACAACTTTGAATTGCTAATTAATACGCTTACTTTCCAGAATTTGCTTCAACCCTGTTTCTTTCCTAATTCAGTCAGCTAAGCCGTCTCTATCATTGCCTTAGACTTGAACCGCCGCAAAAAAAAAAAAACAAAAAAACAAAACAAAAAAAAACAGAGAAAGCAGTTAGTTGTTGACTTTTGAGCTTAGTCACCCACATACTCTGGTTCAGCTACAGACACACGAGATTTCTGACAGAACTGATGACATGATGATGTATGACTGATAACAGAAAATTATCCCACCAAGAAGGTAATAAAGGGTAAATTCCCAAGGATGAGAAGGAAGAGACAGCAGAGACTTATGGTTCGCTGGACAAAGAATGAGGGGACACAGTGGGATCACGCGGACAGTACTGAGTCAACATCCAGGGAAGGGCCAGTGCCCGTTTCAGTGCGTGTCATCCACAGCCACAGCCCAGTTATAGAAACTACTGCCTTCAGGTGTGAAGCCTTACATGTTGCCTGTTCTGAGCAGCTATGAGGAGGCCATCCCTTTGAAAGAGTCAGCACCTAGCCTACTGGTCATCTAGCAGGAGGGGCAGCCGTTCATAACCTCATTCTTAGGCTTGTTCTGTTCCCATCCATCTTACCCTAGAATCGTCCCCTCTTCAGGAGCCTCTTGGGACATCTGTATACAATGAAATGGCCACTTAGAGAGGCAGAGGCATAGAAGAAAAAGCTCATATGTAGATTTAGGTGGGAATGAATGAAATCACCTAGGATTTTTCTGTGTATTTTACAGTCCTGATTAAAAAAAAATACATTACTATCTATGATAGAATAATGGCCTCCCTAAGAGGTCCGCATATAATTCCAAGAATCTGTGAATATGTTACTTTATACGGCAAAAGGGACTTTGCAGATGTGTTTAAGTTAAGAGTTTTGAGATGAGAAGACTACTGTGGGTTATCCTGGAGGGCCCGATATATCACAAGGGTCCTTATAAGAGGAAGGCAGAGGGTCAGAGTCAGAAAGTAAGAAGCGACCACGGAAACAGAAGTTGGGAGTGATGCAGTGCCATGAACCCAAATGCAAGTGGTCTCTAGAAGCTGGCAAAGGCAGGAAAAAAAGAGTCTTCTCATGGAGCTTCCAGAAGGAAGTAGATTGTTGATAACAAAGAATCTCGAACCCTTCTTTAGATATACCAAAGCAGAATATCTGGATTTGGGCCCAGACTTCTGTGTTTTTTAAAGCTACCCCAGCTTATCCGGATATAGCTAACCTATACTAGCCCACGTGCAGCAGGCCGAAAAACAGTGAATCATAACTAGCAAGTCACTCGCTGAGACCACTCCACATTCAGAAAATTTAATGCTCTTCACCACACAGACACCAAGCAGTCATTCGGTTTCACAAGAATTTCTAAAGGGATCATGAGATCATTCTCTCTTGAACAATACGGATAGCTTCCATTTACTGAACACATCCTAAGACAATCAACATGCTAATCTATTTTACGCATTGTGTCAATTAATCTCAGAGCAACCTTATAAAAATTTATTAATGTTATAATCTACAAAAGAAAAATATCTAGAAGAGTTAACTGTAACTGGATGGAAAGGATAAAACAATGGTTAACACGTAAGTGGAACTGCTGTTTCGAGTGCAGCCGGGGTGGAGCAGGCTAGACCTCAAACCAGTTCTATTCATTCCTACCGAGGCATAGCTGTGAGGCTTCCCTTCCACGTAACCGCTCCTCCCATGCGTGTTCAGGTGACCTCCTGTCATCTCGATGGGGCCTTAGAACATATTTGGTGAACAAACGTTTCCACACAGGACAAGCTAGGGGGAGCTGAGCAAAATTCGGGTCCCAAAGAGCTGTAAGACTTATAGGACATAAGCGGCACTCTGCTGGTGGCTCAGCAGGTGGTCTTCACAGGACATAACGAGGAGAGCGAAGCTAGAGCTCCACGGCATGGATGATATACCCCCCTGACCCACATGGCTAAGGGGATCCCACGAGCTTCACTAATGACCTGACTCCCACCTTGTGATAGACAGCACTTCCCTGTTGGTAGCTGATGAGTCTTAGTGCTGATTCTGCTGTTTTCGCCCAGGTTCCACCAGGCACACCGAGCCTGGCCACCGCCAACCTCCTCCCTTGGCGCTGTCTTTCCCCCACACCTCTAGCCCAGGGAATTTTTACTTAGTCTCGGGGGCGGTACAGCGTGACTCCTACTCCTATTGTTTTACACAGGCTTCATGGTCTACTTCCTTCCAGATGTTCTGGCCTTTGATTCTAAAAACCAGACTCGAAGCCCTTTTTCTCAGACTACTGCCTCAGCCTTAAATTTCAAAACCCTAACAGTATAGGTTGGCAGTGAAAGCATGCAGTACAAGGGTATGTAGGGGCGGGGCTGTGTGTGTGGGGGGGCGTTACATAAACAGTATTGCAAAATATTCTCTCTCTTCAGAACAATAATTCCCAGGACCGTCTATGCAGTTAAGTGATGAGGCCTGGGATCATGCCTGCATCTCTCTGAGGTCAACGTCTACACGGCAGTCCATCATTAGACAGACCTGACGAGTTCATATATATGAACTGCTCTAATACCTTACGTATAGTGTATAACATGCCACAAATTAAAGTCCTTAAATAATTAGATGTTTTAATGTATACGTTTTGCTTCACCCCAGGAAATCATGATAAATATCTAGCACAAGCACTGGCAGACTTTTTTTAGAAAAGGCCAGAGAGTAAGTATTTTAGGTTTTGCAGTCTATACATTCTCTGCTCAAAAGACTAATTTGTCTGTTATTAGTAATAAACACTCCAGCTTTCTCATGATTGCTGTTTGCATAATACGTCTTTTTCCATCCTTTTAGTTTGCCATGTTTATTTTTTTGAATTTAAAGTGTGTCTCCTGTAGGTAGCATATAGTTGGATCTTGGTTTTTAACCCAGTCTGAATGGGTAAAATTTCTGTCTTTTGACTGACTCGTTTAAGCCATTCGCATTTAATATTACATAGACTTGGATTTACATCTGTCTGCCATTTTGCTTTTTTTTTTTACACATCTCATACCTTTTTGTTCTTCTATTCTTCCTTTACTGCTTTCTTTTGCATTAAGTGAATGTTTGCTAATGTAACATTTTAATCCCTTCACTAATTTTTTACTTTTAAAAAATTTTAAATTGGCTGTTCTATGGGTTATTCTATACATTTTAATTTATCACAAGCTACTTCAGATTTATACTAACATAATTGATGTGAGATATAGAAACGTTATTTCTATAAGCTCTATTCCCTCTATTACTTTGTTGTATTATTATTATACATATTATATCATATCTGTTAAAAATCTAACGTTATTATCATTATTACCTTATATAATTGTGTGGATATTAAGAAACTGAGATACAGAATCCATTGCAACATGGATAATATTTAGTGGGGGCAGCTAAATATATGAATGAACATCGTTATTTTCCAATGAAACTATTTATAAACACTAAAACTGAATTTCATATCATTTTCACCTGTTATAAAATAGTCTTCTTTTGATTTCTTCACAACCATTTACAATGTAAAAACTGTTTAGCCTGCAGGCCAGGCAAAGACAAGCAGGGGGCAGGGTTCTGCCCAAGGACATAGGTTGCTAACCACTTGACTTTCAGCAAGGATCTTTCAGGAGCTTTAATGCGGGTTACCCAGGTGCGCCTCTGGGCCTGCCCTGCTGCAAAGGTAAGGTCAGAGATTGGGCTTTGGCACCTTACCTCCATTTAAAGAAGAACGGCTGTGCCTATATTTTGTTTTGCTTTCCAAGCTGGAAAGACTGCATTCAACCAAGTCCCAGGAAGGAAGGGGGAAGGCGCCAGAGGGGAGAAAAGGAGATGCTCTCAAATGCTCTTTCAAGTTCTGAAATTCTACCACATTCACCTAAAAAGGTACCAAATTGTCAACAGCTCTGGGACTAACTTCAGTTAAGCTGGAAACCTAAATATTTGTATCTTAGGCTGTATTTTCATTCTTTCCATTAAGATTTTCCTGAGTTTTGTATTCTAAGTTCTTTTCTGTAAATATTAGGAGGCAGCATTAATGGAAGAAAACAGGAATTTTCTACACCTGGGTCTAAAGAGCCAGAACAGATATCTTTTAGCGCCCTCTTGTGTCCGTAATTAGTGATCACAGTTGCCAACTGGGCTGAGTATCAGCACTGTCTGATAAGGCCTAAGGCGGTGGCTGGGAGATACAGGGAACAACGACGCTGAGGTAGCGATCAGGGTTTGTCATTCTTACTTATACTGATCCGTTCTCATTGAACACATCCTCTACAAACACGAATACCCTACAAAAGCAAAGGCTTTTCTGTCTCCTCTTTATCTAAATGCTAAGAACTCTTAGAGAGAAAGTGGATCACCCTTTAGGTTTGTCTTTTGTTCACCATAATGACCCTTTTCTGCAATAATGAGAGCAGTTAAGGCTACAGGTTTCGACGTCAGGGTGAGTCTGATTCTCAACGCTCCCCTTCATTAGCTGTTTAACTCTTGCTCTCCTAACTACTTCTGCAGTTTTTTATCAATAAACGGGACCCCCACACACATAAGCATAATTGCTTCATCTATGATTGAAGTAAGCAAGGTCACATCCCCGTGACAAGAACTGGAGGCACAAGTCACAAGAGAAAAGACAGACGTATTGGACTTCATCAAAATTAAAAACTTTTACACAGTAAAGGATACCATCAAGAAAATGGAAAGACAAATGACCAAATGGGAGAAATATTTACAAATCATAGCCTAGTCTCCTTATTGGTGACATTTACAATCTAAATGTCACTGTAAACACTGAGTTAGAAAAAACTAAAACATATATTTTGATGTGTATATGATATAAAGAGAGAGAAGGGAAGAAGGGATATAATCACAGAGATTATATTCTTAAATCCTAAAAACAACTCATGCTGGCAGATTCTATTGTCTTTGTTTTACGAAGAGAAAAGAAGGTTCAGAGGAGAGAAGTGACTTACACCTGAGGCCATCCTACCAACAGGTACCAGAGTTGGGACTCAGACCCCATCCAGCTGGACCCGCTGGAGCTTCTTGCACCGCGCCGCTCTGCCCCCGCTGTCGCCATCCTCTGGTCACCTCGGCCTGAGAGCTGCAACAAGAAGGCAGAGTGACACCCAGGAATGTGCTCCTCCGTCGGCTAAATTTTCCACGTCTCTGCTTGTCTTCAAATGACCACAAAAGTGTATTCATTTGGGAGTTTTAAATAAATGTTACCAAGTAGGCAAATTTGCAAATATAAAATCTGTAAATACTGAGAATCAACTCTCTCTAATAAGAGACTATTATCCAAAATATGTAAATGTTATGACTCAACAACAAAAAGATAAGCAAGCAAGTTTTTTAAATGGGCAACAGACTTAAATAAATAGGTATTTCTCCAAAAAAGATATATGTGTAAATGATCAGCAAGTACATTAAAAAGTGCTCACTGTTGGCAGGATTGTAAACTGATGCAGCCACTATAGAAAACAGTATGGAAGATCCTCAAAAAATTAAAAATAGAACAATCATATGATCTAGCAATTCACTATCCTTTGGAATATATCCAAAGGAAATGAAAACACTAATTCAAAAAGATATATGCACCCTCACATTCATAGTGGGATTATCTACAATAACCAACACACAGAAACAGCCCAAGTGCTTCACGATGGATGAGCAGGTAAAGAAGTTATGGCCTATGTAGCAATGGGATACTATTTGGTCATAAAAAATGAGGAAATCATGTCATATGCAACAACAGGAATGGGCCTGGAGGGCATTATGCTAAGTGAAGTAAGTCAGATCGAGAAAGACAAATACTGTGTGGTATCACCTATCTGTGGAATCTAAAAGGTATCAGATCTGTGGTCACTAGAGGTGCGGAGCGAGGGTAGTGAGCACTGGCGAGAGAAAGGTGGTCTGAAGGTACAAGCTTCTAGTTAAGAGGTAAGCATGTCCAGGGATATAACGGACAGCATGATGGCTACAGCTAACGCTGTTACGTGACACCTGTGGGAGCTGCTAAGAATGTAATTCCTAAGACTTCTCATCAGGAAGGAAATTTCAATTCCTTTCTTTTTTTGATTTTTTTATTGCATCTCTATGATAGTTGCTAACTAAACCTACAGCAGTAGTGATGTCACAATATATGTAAGCCAAACCATCATGCGTATACCTTAAAATTACATAGTGATGTATGTCAATTGTATCTCAACAAAACTAGGGAAAATAAGGTGTTCAATATCATTAATCATCAGGGTAATACAAATTAAAACTACAATAAGATACCACTTACACCTATTAGGATGGTTATAATTTTTTTTTTAAAGAAAGAAAATAAGTTTTGGCAAGGGTGTGGAGAAATTCGAACCCTCGTATAGTGCTGGTAGGAGCGTAAAATGGTGCAGCCATTGTGGAAAACTGTTTGGCTGTTCTGCAGAACATTACAGAATTAGCATATAACCCCGTGATTTCACTCCTGGAATAGCCTCAAAAGAACTACAAACAGAAGCTGTAGCACTATTCACAACAGACAGAAAGCAGAAACAGCCCGAATGTCCACCAACGACCGAATGGATAAACAAACTGTGATATATTCATACAACAGAAATTATTCAGCCATGAAAGGGAATGGAGCACTGACACTTGCTATGGCATGCATGGACCTCAAAAACGTTTTGCTAAGTAAAAGAAGCTAGCCACAAAGGCTGACATATCATATTACTCCATTTACATAAAATATTCAGAATGGGCAGCCATACAGAGAGAAAGCAGAGTAGTGATTGCCATGCCCTGGGGGCAGAGAGGCGGAGCGACCGCTTAATGGCTGAGGGGTCTACTCTAGAGCTCACAAAAATATTTTGGAAGTAAAATAGGGTGATGCTTTCACAGTATTGTGAAAGTACTAAATGTCATTGAATTGCGTGCTTTAAAATGGTTAATTGTGTATCGTGTGAACTTTTGCCTCAATTAAAAAAATGCATCACCAAAAATATGTTGGAATTAGAACAAAGAGTACACTTTCTCTTTGCCAGGATTGCAGTATCTGTGACATGTGAGCTCAGAAACAACCTAATGGAGAGCTACTGCCTACCATGGGGCCAGAGGAACAGAGAGAAAACTGTCCCGCCGACAAGTGGAGAAGCAAAAATATCATCTGTAGCAGGGATCGAGAGGAGAAACAGATGACAGTCCAAACCCTGATTTTCTCCTGCCTGAGGATTTCATGAGACAACTCCTATTCCTTCTAGTTAATATTTTTTTCTTAAACCAGTTTTTATTCTACAATTGTAATCAAAAGTGTACTATGTGCTGCACAAATCTAGCTGAAGGGTTGCTTCTGCCATAAAACCTACCGGAGTCCAGAGAAATTACTGCATTTTGACATTTATTAGAGAAACTGACACCTAAGATTAGAAAATACTTTAATTACCCCTCTCAATGAGACACGATCCCTCCACTATGTCTAACAAGTATCAACAGACTCTGTTTAAAACTCTAATAATGAAGATTTTATTATCTCCATAGGCAGGTCACTTCGTATTTGAATAATTCTAGCTATTAGATAATTATTCTGTGTAAATGGGCAAAAGTTTCAACACCCTAAATATTACATCTGGAGTTGTCTGGAAAAAATTATACAATACCTTCCTCTGTGATGACTATTAAGCAATTTGAAGACAATGACCATAACTCAACCATACTCCTTCCTCTTGCTCCCTGTGTGTGTGACACAAGCACACACGTGTTGCCTTCTCCCTAAAAAATATTATTTCCTTGCCCAGTCCTCTTAACTAGCATCTTAGAATAGGTAAGATGACATGCTGTAATACCAGACTTGGAATTTATATCAATTCTGCCTTTGTTAGAGATTTAACTCTGGAGAAATCAGTTACCTCAGAGTTTTAGTTCCCTCCCCTGTGAACTGAGTCGTAAGAGTTCTTCAGTGCAAAGGACTATTGTGAAGATTAAATGAAGTGGTTTGTGTAAAGAACACACCACAGCGCTTGCTACAGGTAGAGATAGGTAGGTATTCGGTAAATGCTAGCCGTTACCATCTTATTAATAATATTATTAATACTTGTTATTATGCTTGCTTTTATCTAGCATTCTAGTCATATTTGACAATGCCCTCAAACTGTGATATACAAGGACATCGTATTAGCCCCTCTATATGCTTACTTTAATACCAGGTGCCATGAGGCTGGTAGATTATCCCCCTTTATAAGGGTAACTGTGCACAGTTAGGTTAAGCAGCTCGCCCACTGCCAGTTAGTAGGTAGCAGAGCGGGAAATCTTATCCAAGAATTCTGGCCCAAACCACTGTTACAACGTGCCAATTACACCGGCATAGGTCATTATTCATCCACGAGGTGGCGCACAGCAATAAAGAGCGGCTTGTTCTGCCAAAACCTCACAAGAAAAGGGATTAGCAACGGAAAATGAGGTCCCCGTAGTGGCGAGCCACTATTTCTAACAAAGGCTTTTCCCTCCAAGGGCAGGACTTTAAGTCAGTATTTACGGGGTGCAAACAAGTCATGGGGATGTGATACAAAGCATGGTGGCTACAGTTAATTCGAAAGTTGTTTAGAGAATAGGTTTTAAAAGTAAAATAATAATAATAATAATGAGGAGGAGAGATAGGTGTTTTGATCAGTAAAATAAATTTAGGGCACAAGGGGGTGCTTAACTGCTTGAAAAAATGCGATGAAAAAATGTTTATGACTGTTAATCAAAAAATAGGCATCTTCCTACAGCAGTTTACCCTATGTCCGGTCCCATAACAAATTTCACATCCCCATTTCTACCGTTACGTCCGTCACTCCCTTGGAGAGATCAAACTATACTAAATTTAAACTATGCATGTATTAATTTATGTGTTCATTCTCTATTTCCCTTCCCCACTGTATTAAAGAATATTCCGCATTGTCCTGGGTCTTTGATTAGATCTCAATCCCTCCCCAACTTCAAAAAAATCGATTCAGATGCTCCGGTTCTGCCTCTGGCCCATTTTTGATGTAGAATTGACAAATGAGAAGAGAGGCAAATGGAGAAGTAAAGAGAGAGAATCTTCATCTGAAAAGTAAAAACTTAGTCAATTAAGAGTATAAAACATAGAAGGTAAGAATAAAAGAGGAGAAGAAAAATGAAGAGTCAATAAGAATCAGTTCTGTTTTGTTTTGCATTTTTATCAAGGCGGACGATTGACAATGAAGGGACAAAGCAAAGGCTGGTGGTGGGGGCTGGGGAATCAGTAGGGAGTGAGAAGTGTGAAGGGGGGGCGGGGGCAGGGAACAGGAGAGCCGCTGCAGAACCGAGTATGAGTTATACCGCTGTTGACATTTGCCAAGAGAATCAAGTAAAGATTTGGATCACGTTGAATTACTGTAGGACTGTGAACTCTATTTCTTTGAAGCCGAATGTGTACAGAACCGCTGCCACTGCGAGCCGCAGTTCTCAGGTTAACCTGGTTACGGGAACACCCCTTACAGGCACCCCCCCCAACCCCCGCGCCAGAAAGAGCAGCTCTTCGCCGTTTGCTCCCCCTGCCTCAAAGCAGAACCAGTCACATGTCATTTTCAAAACACTGGTAAACCAATATTAAGCAAACTTATGCTCCCTGTCACCTGTAAGTACCTACTATAAATACAAATTCCTTACACACCTGCTGCTTTTTACAGTTTTCAAACTTCTTTTGCATCTCATTTGAACTTTACAACATTCCTGGAAAGCAAGCAGGGGTCATTATCATTGTTTTATAAGATGAAGGAAAGAAGTTTCATAGAAGTGGCCAGACTTTCACAAGTGCACACAGTCGGTATGTGGCAGGGCAGTATTTTAACTCTGCTCTCTCACTGCAAGTCCATCAGGCTCCGGGAGACTGGTCACCACACTTCCACGCCGAGCAAATGCGCTTCCGACACTGCCTCATTCAACTGCCGGGTACGGAGAGGTAAACGCATTTGGCTTTGAGCTTGGAGGCCTTGGATCCATTCCCTGCTTTCTATAACTGTAACAAGTCATTTTCCCACTCTGGCCCTCTGTTTATCACCTTTTTCTTCTCTCTATATTTCAGAACTCCAATATTCTACATTAGCAATGATAATAGTGTTATTATTGAAGGCTGATATAAGGCAGGCACTCCTAATAGGCAATATATTTGTCATTCATTCTAACTTCATAACCTTGTAAGTTTCAGAGAGGTTAAAATAACTTTCTCAAACCAGCCACAGTACCAGGATTTGAACACAGATCAGATTCTTTTTTCACACCACCATACTTGAAAATCTCTTGTTAAATTATCAAAATATGTGAATGCCTATGAAAGAGACAGGCGTCTCCAGATTGGTAGGTGGCAGTTTTAATAAGCAAGGGAACTTCCGGACGAGGCTTGTCTTAGACAAAATGAGGACATTTCCACACCTGTCCTTCAGAATCTAAAAAGTTCACATAGAGGCCGTGAACAGAGTTCAGTCATGTATACCGTCCACATGGTCTCTACAACACATCACTCTCCCATGGATGTGTCCTTGAAAATGATCCTAGTGTGGGAACGGCGGGCAGACTGTCCATTGCTAGCACAGAGCGGGGGTGAGGGGCTTCTGACTGCCTGAGTCCAGCTCCGGGGTCAGCCAGCAGTCACACCCTCTCATGACCTCCTCCAACAGGTTCCGACCTGGGTCTGTCTTCCTCAGAGTCCATGTCCTTAAAAACTGCATTGCACTGCCCAGATAAGTGGGACTTTTCCGTGGTCCCATACCTGAGCCTGTCTTGAGCCTAGGTAGGCAGAAGATCTCCTCTGAGTGGGCACGAACCTTCCCTGCATGCCTGCTCCCTCTCATCTGTGAAACTGCCTGTCCAAAACTGCTGATGTGTCACCATCTGCCTTCCTTTGCTGCTGCGCTAAACCATGATATGCTACCCACGCAGTTCCTTTTTATTAGTATACAGGAAAGTATATGTGGGAACATAAAGGACTTGGGAACTTTATGTGGGAAAAGAGACGACTTCGAATACCTGTTGTGATAAGCTTTGGGCTTCGTTCTCGATTGTGCCCGTGATTCCGAAACGCACGTTCTAAGCAAGAGAAACAGGTTTGGGCACTTAATCTAAGTCAGGAGGCCCTCTTCAAGGTAAATGTAGGATTCTCCAAAAATTCTTACACAGGGAGAGAAAGCCCAGCTTTCACTGGGGGAAACACCATTTCCAAATCAAACGGCAAGAGCACTAGAGTTCACCTCCGAATCTCCCAGGGCACCAAATTTCCGGGGCAAACACGTGGCTCTCTCCTCACCCAATGGAAGTAGGCATTTCCGATGCTGGGTTTCTACACAGTTCAAATACAACCCTAGCATTCCAGACCGGGACAGTCATCAGGCTGATCTCACGCCCTGACGGAGACAGAAACTCAGGGCCGGAGACTTGCTCAACGTCAGACAACTCCTAAAGGCTGTGCTTCTAATCCCCTGCCCTTCTATTAAAACATGACGCTTCCTCTTGGCAAAGCCAACAACCAGGGAGTCATCCTGCCCAGCAGCTATGGAGGACTGCCCTTGGCAAGAGCCCTCCTTCCCTCCTGCCTTTTCTAGAACAGGTCCCCAAACCATCCCCTCTGTAAATGGCCTCAGAGAGCCAGTGTCACTCTCCCCAAATTATTGTGACAGGAAGTTGGAAAGGAAGAAAGAAAAGAGAGAAGGGAGGGAGAGAGGAAGGAAGGGAAAGAAAAAAGAAATCTTTGTTAATCAGTGTCAGAAATGCTTGATTGTACCAAGTTAAAAGTGTTTTACTTGGTACTTCTTGAAGCCTTTGATCTGGTAAAAGGGTATTGTGATCTCCTAATAAGGGATAAGTTTCCCAACTTATTTGGTCACAGACTTTTTTTTTTATTCCCTTCATGGAGAAGTGCACGTGGTTAGTGTTCTCTGAAGCATACACTGAGATAGCTAATGTAGTCCAACATTCTTAAGGTCTGACCTATAGTGTTCAGAAAGCTGAAATGACTTGTTTAAGGTCTCGGAATGTGCACTTAAAAGAAGGAGAATTGATGTGTGACAACACGGATGGATCTGGAGGGCATTACACTAAGTAAAATAAGTCCGACAGAGAGAAACAAATACAGCCTGGTATCATTTTTAGGTAGAATCTAAAACAAACAAACAAACAACCAAAAAGGTGATATAGAAACAGAGAGTAGAATGGTGGTTGCTGGGAGCTAGGGAGAGAAGAAAATGGGAAGATGTAGGTCAAAGGATACAAACTTTGAGTTATGAATAAGACCCGAGGATCTGATGTTCAACACGACCCAATATTTAGTTAGTAACGTCGTACTGTGTACTTGAAATTTACTGACCACAGCTCTTAATCCTTCTCACCACACACGAAAAAGAGTTAACTATGTCAGGTGATAGAAGTATTAATTAACTTGATTGTGGTAATAATTATATATGTGTGTATGTGCGTGTGTATAATCATCATGTTTTACACTTTAAATACATATAATTTTATTTGTCAATTATGCCTCAATAAATCTTGGGGGAACAAACAATAAACAAAAGAAGGAGGGCTGAAATCCATGTATTCTCACCTCTGAGGCCAGTTACCAATGCACAGCGCCGCACTGCCACAGCCCAGAACAGGGATAACTTGGGTCCACGGGACTGAGAAACAACGTAAGCTTCGTGAGCCCAGGAGCCCTGCTTCTTTAACCGCTTAGCATCTAGTGCCGTGCTCACACGTGGAGGGTACCCGTATGGATTTGTTCAATGAGTAGGTGCTACGTAACAGTACGGAATGACTTCGTCTCACTGACTCTCTACAACAACCCCAAGATTGTTATTATAATTTTCAGATTAAAAACTTGAGATTCAGAAAGGGACAGTAACTTATCACAAATTCATACAGCTAGTAAGTAAGTACAATTGTTTATGACCTTAGTGTATCTCAAATCCTGATACACCTGTAAATCACCTGGGTATTTTTTGAAACTGTATCTTCTAATTCTGTGGGTTGGCGGTAGGGTCTACAATTCTGCATTTCCAATAAACTCTCAGGAGAAGGTGATGCTGCACTTTCACAGAGTACACTTTGAACAGCAAAGCGCGAGTCCAAAACCGTAGAACGCCAGAGTTTTAAAGAGAAAACTTGGGTGATCAAGTTAGATATACGAAGCCCAGATATTACAAAGTACTCTCCCTTAGGCATTTTATTTATGTTCTCACATTACTAATCTGAGCTAAAATTAGGCCGAAATCCCACTGCACGCTACCACGCCCACAGCACCACAAAGCGACACAGCTGATGCACAGTGGCATAGCATGGAGAGAATTGGGGCAAAAACACCCCTATAACACTTTCCTATGGCCCATGATTTCCCACTAGTGATCACCATTAGCCAAGCTCAATAGGAGAACAGGAGTCAGGGAAGCCCATTAATACAACCCACCCAAGTCGGCCCCATAGGACAAACGTCAGAGTAGAGAAAAGCGGTGGGTGGTCTCAGGGCAAACTGACAGTATCCAATGCATTTGACTCCGTAGAGGCCAGGCTGGGCTCATTCCCACCTCCTCTTTTACCCAGAGTGGAACAGATGTCGACAAAGTAAAGGGAGATGGGGGAGGGGAGAGGGGGTGCTTTTTATTTTGTGGTTGAAGATTTTACTCCTGTCCGTGGAAAAGAAATGTCTTCAGTTGGAAGGATAAACGTTCGCCTGTGCTCTTAGCATCTTCTCAAAAACTTCTCACTCCTTTCTTCTAAATAGGCACCCCTTACCCCCTTACATTCTCTCCTTTCTCAGCCTCTAGAAAATTAACGCTCGGGATTCTCCTATAAATTATTTTACGGTTTCTTGTCATATGCATTCTTCAGTCTCTCACCTTAAATATACTAGTTTCTTTCTAACTATGTTTCAAATGCTCTACCTTTTCAAGGCTTTAGCCCTCCTGTCTTTGGGATGTATGTGCATCTCCGTTCCTCCAGTTCCATCTGCCACCTTGCTCTGGAAGCAACTCCATCCTTCACTCTTAGCAAGTGCCCAATGAAACTTAACTCTTTCCCCTCATCTCCCTCCTTTGCTTCCTTTTCATGATGAAGTCACTGTTGATTTCCTGCTAATCACCCAGGTTCAAGGCCACGTCTGACAAATTCTGGCTTCACAATACCTCCAGTAATTATATCTTCTGCTTATTCCCCACCGACAAAATTGCTATACGATTCCTCCTTTTTTTTTCTTGCCTGGGCTAATAAAATCATTTCCTAATTAGTTTCTTGATGCCTGTTTTTCTTCTCTCTCGGCAAATATACACACATGACCATCAGACCGGCATTCCAAAACCACAGCTCGGACCACATCACACCTCTCTAAAAACATCACTCAGCCTCTGAACGACTCATGACGAGAAAGGAACTGTGGCTGTGTATGAACGAGGCGGGGCGCAAAGCGAGCCTTCCCCCTTTTGGACGCCATCTTCCCTCTGTTCTTGGGCCTCCCTAGCTTTCTTTTGGTGGTAAGTGGTTCATTTGCCTTCCCTTTCATTCATTTCCGAATCTCTCGCAAATTTTGGAACTGAGCATAATATGAGAGGGAAGACAGGAAAAGCATAATTTGAGGTAATAGGGGAGGAGGGGGTAATGAAGACCTTCGGTGCCCAAAATGGTCCTTAATAACTGCCACTCATTAACTGGGAAATTAAAAGCATAAATAGTAATCTTAAATAACCAAGATGTCTAAATAGGCACAAAATGAAGCTAACTTCATTGACCAGCGTTCTCAGTGACAACACCGTTTCTGGGGGTTTGGAAGTGCTGGAAGGAAAATGCACGAATTATAGCTACTTCAGTCTAAACGGAGCCAAAATCCAAGTACTCAGTTCAGTAGACGTCCTGCAAAATATGAGAATACAGAAAATTCACGACTTGTTTGACTCCAAGATCACAATCCTAAAAGCTGGGAAAGCATTTTTTAACTGCTAAATCAAGACACACCTAGGAGGGTTTTATAAGCAAGGTAATAAACATCCACTCTGAAGAGGAAGAGTATGAAGATGGAAATAAAGGTAAGGAAGATAATGAGGAGGATGGGGCCGGTCCACAAGGAGAACCTGAGAAAGAGGAGACCGAAGGCAAGTGACGTCAGCTCAGAACTGCGGAGGAAACAGGTGGCTCATATTCAGAAAAAGAATTTCCAGGCGCATGTGATGATGACTGTTGACAAGGACAGAGAAGAGGATAAAGGGGAAGGTCTTTGGTGAGAAAGAAGAAACAAGAGGCTAAGGGTGAGACAAAGAGATGATTGCATAAGTCCAAAACCAGACACCCTAATGTTCCTGATTTTGCAATAGAATCATCATTACTATTATTTATATAGAAAGTGAGTAACGTGTAACTTTTAATTGAAAGAATATCTTTGACTATTTCACATTGTCTTGATTCAAAATAAGTTTTATTGACAGTTAATGATTATATTATATGTGGAGAAAAATCCTAATGATCTCATGGGCAAATTCCCTAGAAATTTATTGGCAATCTAAATGTTTTCTCATTGTCTTATTGTTGCTAGTCATTATTAGCCATCAGTTAAAACATGGCTGATCAGGGTAAATGGTAATTTAATTCATAATGTTTTAAACTTATTTTAAAATAACAAAAAAAAGTTTCCATAATATAAAAAGGCAGCAATTTTTCTTTTGAATGACCAATTAATTATTTTCATACTGATCCAGAGATCTCTAGTGTTAAAGCTCTTAATTTTTTGTTTGGTAAGTTTTTAATTCTTTTAAAAATTTGTTTATGTGTTTAACTGTTTTTGTTACATGAGCAGTTTGGAGGGTAGAATAATAAATCTCAGCCACCTAGTTTATGGCTTTTATTTTAATACTCTTTGTACGGCAGTGTACATATTGTGTTAAATTCCCCATGAGTCTTTCCTTCGTATAGCTTAAAGTCATTACTTTTTGTGTAACTGTGGTTTTTTCCAGCATTATTGAAGCATAATTGACAACTAAAATTTGTGTATATGTAAGGCGAACAACTTAATGACTTGATATACAGGTAAATTGTGAAACGATTAGCATAATCAAGCTAAATAACATATCCATCATCTCACGTACTTACCATCATCTTTGTGTGTGGTGAGAACACAGGATCGACCGTCTCATCAAATTTCAAGTATGTAATACACCATTGTTAACCGCAGTCACGGTGCTGTGCCTTGGAGCTCCAGAACGTATTCACCTTGCGTAACTGAAACTGCTCACCTTGGCCAACATCTCCTCATTCCCCTTACCTCCAGACCCTAGCATCCACCATTCTACGTCCTGCTATACTCATCGGGGGTGTTCGCCTGCAGTTTCCTTGCTCCCGTCCTTTGCTTACTTTGTCCTTTCCATCTGGAGTGCCTCATTGTCTCTCCTCCCATAGTTGAAACATCACCAAGTTTAAATGCCTCCTGTTCTCTGAAGGCATTTTGATCACACTACCTAGAACTGTGAACCTCCCTAATGCTCTGCTTCTATTTTCTTTCTTTTTTAAAAAAGATTTTATTTATTTATTTTTAGAGAGGGGAAGGGAGGGAGGGAGAGAAATATCAATGTGTGGTTGCCTCTGGAAGCACTGGGTAGTGGACCAAGTCCCCAGTAGGAAATCGAACCCAGCCATGTGCCCTAGACTGGGAATCGAACCAGTGACTCTTTGGTTCACAGGCCAGCACTCAGTTCACTGAGCCACACCAGCCAGGCTCTACTTCTGTTTTCTTATTCCTGGCATTTTAAAATAATGTTTTGTAAAAATAAATAATATGAGTAAGCATCTGTTTTAAAAAATGGGCAAATGTGTCTGTACTCAATGCTGTCGGGCTCAAGGAAAGTTACAATGTTCCTATGAATAGCTTCAGTAGACCTTACATCCATCCCTTTCTTCCTGGTCACATCACTGTTAGTACAGGTCCTCCTCCTTTCACACACAAAAGCCACTGCCTTTTTTCTCCCTCTGTTCCCTTGTGTCAACCATACATACCGCTTTCAGAAAAACATGCCAAATGGCTGCCTGGTCATGGCTCACCCTCACTCCAAAAACACCAGGGAATCTCCATTGTCAACTGAGTAGAATTCATTCCTTAAAAAGGTACTGAAGCCCCGTCCTGATTTCGCCCCACCTATAGTCTCAAACCTGACTGCAAACACTTCCCATCCCACGGCCTCACTGCAGCTTAACTCTGCGCCATCCCCGGCCATACCCCGCTAGGCTGCGCCTCAGGTCTGTGCTGTCAGCCAGCAACGCCCTTTACCTGACTACTCCCCCACTTCCACCCCCATGTCTGCATTATACCTTTTTTTATTAATAATTCTTCAACTATCAGATCAAATGCCAGTGGAGGAACAGAGACACCTTGGAACTCAAAATACCGCAACAAAGAGAAAGAGGGGCTTTTCGAATGTGGTCTTTGAGGAAAGCTCAAAGAAACTGAGATGTTTCCCATGGAGAAGAGAAAATTTAATGATGGAAGAGCTGCAGAGGAGAAGGGGATTAGGCCTGATGCTCAGGTCCAAGGGCAAAAACGAGGGCCGATGTTTGGGAATCACAGGAAAACATTTTAGGCCAAAACAAATGAGAAGTATTCCACCAGTCAAAGCTGTCAAAAAGAAAACAACTTTTTTAATCTATGAATTTTTAAACATATTATCTGTGCCAAAGGCTGTGCTATTTTCTTTCCATGATTTGCCACTTTTAAGTCTCTTGACGCTCCGAGACCTAGGTATTATAATCTCCCTTTTACAAACGAGAAAACTGAGATTTAGAGAGACTGAGTAACTTGGCCAAGATACCACCAGTAGAGAAGCATCCAAACCCAGTCCTCTCTGACCGCAGAGTCGGCGCTATCTGGCACCCGCTGCGCAGTCATGAGAACTGGCCACCTTTAGAAGTATAAAGGCAGTAAAAGTGTGCGTGCACGCCTGGGGGGCACAACAGAATGAGGCTCTATGCAGATGTGGAGGAGCTGAATGAAACTTTTGAAAACAATTATAGCCCTGATTTTAGCCTTTCCAATCACATGAGACTTTGAAGTTTAAAACATTTTATAACATGCAGTGATGAATTCAACAGGACATTCAGGATGGGAGTAACAGAAGTAGCAAGGGCAGAATATGATTTCTCCTCTGTATGTCAAGATTATAACTTCATTACGCTCTGCCTTACATTAGGGATTTTATACATTTCACACATATCTGAAGTGGAGAAGGGCTGTCACACCCAAGTTGCACAGGTAAGGTGCCCAGCCCCGAGATGCTTATCCACATGGAATCTCTTGTCCTGACTCACACCATCTAATGAGGTTTATCAACACCACACCATGGCACGACATGACACCTGCATCCTACTGAGAGTGACTGAAGACATCTTTATTGCCGGGTTAATAACATCCCAATCCTGATCTTTCTTGACCTCTGAGCAGCGTCCAACGCAGCAGAACAGCTCTCCCTCCATAAAGCCTCTCTTCCCCTTGATTTCCATAGTATCTAAATATCTTCTTTTTTCCTTCTGTCTTTCCCATAGCTTTTCCTAAACTTCTACAGGGCTTCTCGCTTTGCGGGGCCCTTAAATGCTAGTGTTTCTCAAGCTCCTGCTTAAGTCCTCTTCTCTCCTAATTCTACCCGCTGTCCTTGAATAGTCTCATCTACTCCTATAGTTTTATTTTTCAGCGATGACTCCCAATTCTGTATCTTACGTCACGTCCTCTCTTTCAGTAGAGGTGAGAAAGCATTTGTTGATAAATGAGTAAATCTAGGAATGAATAAATAAGTATATAAAAAATAACCAGGTTCCCATATTTCAGGCTAGAACCTAGTTAAGTACGTTCTTATTGCTGGTTTTAGCATCAGATAGAATTGAGTTCAAGTCTAAGTTCTGGCCATAATCATAGAATAACATCGGATTAGTGAATTAAAATGTCCACAGTTTAGTTTTTGACATTGTGGCTGTTGGTCTGTCTTTTCTTTGTAATAATTTATAAAATGAGGATAATTATACTCAGCCCCGCCTCTCTTTCACAGAGGTAGTTGTGAGAAATGCATGAGGTCTCGCGTGGCAGAGGGCCTCAGGAGTGAGAATTATTCTCACTGACTTGAATTGAGCAATTCAGTCAAGAGAGACAGAGGGCAGGATGCCCAGCAATGTGCAAGATGATTGTTTTATTTGCTTTTGTTTGTCCCCAGGTTCTGGGTAGCTGCTGACGGCAGCTGTTCACAGCTCAGCTACAGACTCTCTGGTGAAGGAAGCCCGTGAAAGCCAAAGGGTGGTGCCAGAGTAACTCCAGGCCTAGACGTTCCCACCACATGCCCACCTGTCATGTACGGGAACACCTCAGAACGCGGGCTCAGCCCAGACCGCAGCCAGAGTTCTGGAGAAGTGTCTATTCAGGTCATTTGCCCATTTTTTAATCGAACTGTTTAGGTTTTTTTGGTGTTGAATTGTGTAAGTTCCCTATAAATTTCAAATATTAACCCCTTATCCAACGTATCACTGGGATTATGTTCTCCCATTCCATCCAGTGGGTTGTCTTTTCATTTTATTGATGGTTTCCTTTGCTGCACAAAGGGGACATACAGATGGCCAACAGACATGAGAAAAGATGGTCAACATCACTAATCATCAGAGAAATGCAAATTAAAACCACAGTGAGGTATTCTCCAGAACTCTGGCTGAGGCCTGGGCTGAGCCCATGTTCTGAGGTATTACCGTATCACCTCATACCTGTCAGAACAGCTATCATCAATAAATCGACAAACAACAAGTGCTGGCAAGAATAAGGAGAAAAGGGAACCCTCACACACTGTTGGTGGGAATGCAGACTGGTGCAGCCACTAGGAAAAACATTTGAGTATGGAGTTTACTCAAAAATTTAAAAATGGAAATGCCTTATGACCCAGTGATTCCACTTCTGGGAATATATCCCAAAAAACCTGAAACACTAACTCAAAAGAATATATGCACTATGTTCATTGCAGTGTTATTTATAATCACCAAGATTTGGAAGCAGCCCAAGTGTCCATCAGTAGATGAGTAGATAAAACAACGATGGGACATTTACACAATGGAATACTACTCAGCTATAAAAAAAGAAGGAAATCCATGCAATGGCATGTATGGACCTGGAGATCATTATTCTAAGTGAAATACGACTGTCAGAGAAAGACAAATACCATATTTTTTCACTCATATGTGGAATCTAATGAACAAACTGAACTAACAGGCAAAACGGAGACAGACTCATAGAGAACAAACTGACAGCTCTGGGGTGGTGATGGGGATTAGGGGACTGAGGGATCAGACAAAAAAGAAAAAGACTCATGGATATGGACAACAGTGTGGTGATTGTGGAGGGAGGGGAGGGAGGTGGAAGAGAGTATGAAGGGGATAAACGGTAATGGAAAAAATAAAAAAGAAAGAAAAAAAGAATAAACAAATCCCAGATTGGGGTGTAGTAGGCGGTTAGATAGGAGTGAGCAGAGCAGGGACAACTGTCAGGCTAGGTGGGGAGGGTCACGAGGGCAGAGAGCCCCAGGTGCCTAGCAATGGGCAAAACTACAAGCCCTTGCATGACCATCCCCTTCAGCTTTAACCCCTGGAGGTGACATCGGGTCCTCAGCCGTGTTTCAGCGCCAGGTCCAGAAGAGCAGCAAAACCAGGCAGAGTGGCACCACGCCAACATCAGGACCTGCTGTGATAATAATGGCCCCTGCCCTGGAGCTGACCAATCAGTGGAGATGATGACCCTGAGGAGCCGCAATTGAGATACTCCCATGAGACCTCGGATAAAAGCCCTCTGGAAGGCGGATCCAGCATGACTCTACGGATAGCCCTCTCTCTTCCTCTCTCCCCTTCCCCCCTCTCTCGCTTTCCTCCTCTCTCTACCCCACTCCTGGAAGCACACCTGAACCTCTGCATCTCTCCTCCCTCTTTCATCTCTCTTTCTCTGCTGTAACTTGTTTCCTGAGTTCATTTCTTCTACAGTTCACTTTTCCCGCTTCTGTGACTTTCTATATAAACTTTCTCTTAAATTAAAACAAAAGAGCTATGATACATTTACACAATGGAATACTACTGGGCTGTAAAAAAGAAGGACATATTACCTTTTGCGACAGCCTGGATGGACCTGGAGAGTGTTATGCTAAGTGAAATAAGCCAGTCAAGAAAAAACAAATACCATATGACCTCACTTATGTGTGGAATCTAATGAACAAAATAAACTAATAAACAAAAGAGAAGCAGATTCATAGATACAGAGAACAGGCTGACAGTTGGGGTTTGGGTGAAAAAGCTGAAGAGATCAGGTAAAAAGAAAACACAAAACTCATACACCCAGACAACAGTATGGTGATTACCAGAGGAGGGGGGTGGTAGGAGCAGATAGAAGAGAGTAAAGGGGGAACAAATGGGGACAGAAGGAGGTTTGACTTTGGGTGTTGAACACACAATACAATATACAGATAATGTGTTATAGAATTGTATACTTGAAACCTATATAATTTTATATTAACCAATGTGATCCAATAAATTTAATAAAAATTTAAAAATAAGTAAAATAAAATAAAGGTGCCTGGTCTCAAGCTGAGGAAATAAAAGAAGAAAGCAACCAGAGAAGTCGCCCCTTCAGTCGTCAAAGAGCGCCAGGGCTCAGGAGGCACTCTAGTCATCACGCCACTCGCGGTCCTCACTGCAGAACTGGGGAAACCCGGGCCGGGGAGGGGGAGAAGCGCCGAAGTCACCCGGCAAGCCAGCTGCAGGGCCGGGATGCGGATGCACGCCACTGGCTCACTGCGCATTCTAACCAGCCCACCCGCAACACCATCCACAAAGCACTTACTGCAATGACTTTTGTTCTCCTTTATTAGGGTGTAATTGATGTACAGTAAAATATTAAGGCATGATTTAATTACAATTTAAATATGTATATAATACATAAAATATGAAGTTCTGTGAGCTGTGCCAAACAGGACATTTTGTAACTCTGGTCACACTCATGACCTAAAATGTCCATCATCCTGAAAAATTCCCCGTTGATTACTTAGAGTAAGCCCTTCCCTCCCTCCTCAGTGCTTGTCAACTACAGATCCATTTGCTGTCATTAAATCTTGCCTTTTTCCGAACATCATATAAATGAAATTAGGATTATACAGTATACAATATTTTGAGTTTGGCTCCTTTCACTTAAAATAATGCACTTGAAATTCACCAGGCTGTTGCAGGTATCAGTAATTCATTCCTATAGTACTGAGTAGTATTCCTTTAAGGGCTGTACCATAGACTGTCCAGCCATTCACCAGTGAGGGACATTGGATTATTTTCAGTTTGGGGCTATTGTCAATAAAGCTCTATAAACTAGTGATTTTCAACCTTTTTCATCTCATGGCACACATGAACTGAAAAAGTATAATTTTGGCTGTTGACATTTTTTTTTTTAATTGGACGATCTAAGGGAAAAGAGGTCAGTGCCCCTGACTAAACAGTCAAGTATTGCATGTTTTAAAAATTCTTCTTGCACACTGGTTGAAAAATCACTACCATAAACAGTTGTGTATATTTTTGGTGTGAATGCAAGTGTTTATTTCACCTGAGTATATACCCAGGGGTGGGATTGCTGGGTCATATGCTTGTATGGCTACTGTCCAGAAGGTATCCAGCCAGGCACTATGAAAAAGAGAGACTTTTTTTGAAGAAGATACAAGATACAAGAAACATTGTGCATAGGACAATGAGGCTTCAGTCCCCTTCAAAGCAGGCACCTTGGGACCTCACACAGGTTTCCCAATCACCATCAGCTGCCCCGTCATATTTTCCTGAATCTCATCAACGGTCTGAAATGTCTTCCCTTTCAAAGGTGATTTTAGTTGTGGGAAAAGTCAGAAATCACAGGGCACCAAATCTGGGCTCTAGGGGGGCTGAGTCACCCTGGTGATTTGCCAGTTCACCTAACAGCTCTGCACAAGATGTGATGCAGGAGCGGGCATGTTGTTGTGATGAAGCTGTCAATCACCAGCTGCCCATAGCTGCGGCCTTCTGAGTCATCCGAATAGTTTCCACGGAGGAATTTTCAAGCTTAACGCAAAGCTTGATGTAGAGTCTTTGCCCTACTCGCTCAGTTATTTTGAATGCAATGGCCACACGGTACACAAGCTCACTCAATGGCATCAACCGGCCCCACTGACTAGTACAGTGAAATTGTCATTGTTCACGCATGCGCATTCCAGTCCACTCTCCGTGGCTGCCGGGTTACATCGATGTGATGTAAACCATTCTCATTATATTAGCAATGGCTGGACTTTTTCTGGACAGGCCTCATATATTTAACTTTATAAGAAACTGCCAGACTTTTCCCATTTTACGTTCCCACCAGCAACCCATGGGAGTTCCAGTTTCTCTGTACACTCTCTAGCACGTACCTGAGAGGTTTTGTTTTTGTTTTTTATTTGTAGCCATTCTGATAAGTGGGTAGTGATACCTTGTTGTGGTTTTAATTTGCATTTCTCTGATGACAAATGGTACAGCATATCTTTTCATGTGTTAACTTGTTATCTTCATTTCTACTTTGATGAAATATCTGTCCAAATATTTTACCCTTCCTAAAGATCTGGTTATTTTTCTATCAGTTTTGAGAATAATTTATGTATCTGGTTATACGAGTAAATCCTTTAGCAGATATGCAAGTTTTGTCCTACTCCGTGGCTTGCCATTATTTTTTCTTAAAAGTGCCCTTTTGTGTGTGTTGATGATGTTTTGTTGGTATATCTAGGAAATCTCTGTCTAACCCAAAGACAAAAAGATTTTCCACTAGATTTGTTTCTAGAAATTTTAAAGCCTAAGTTTTTACATACAGGTCTATGACACATTTATAACTAGTTTTAATAAATTATACAAGGTATAGATGGAGATGATGGAGATTTTTTTTTTTGTATGGATGTCCAATTATTTCAGTGTCCTATACTGAAAAAAATCCTGTTTTCTCCATTGGATGACCTTTACACTTTTGTTGAAAATCTGTTGACCAATAAGTGAGAGTATATTTCTGGACTCTGTTCCATCAATATGCCTGTCTTTTTCCTATATAATACTGATCTAATTACTAAGCTTTATAGAAGTCTTGAAATCAGTCAGACTGTTTCTTCACGCTTGGTTTTTTTCAAAAATTTTTTTGGTTATTCTAGTTTTTTCCTAGAATATAAATTATGCTGATTATAAATTTTAAAATCACTTTGCCAGTTTCTATATAAAATCACTTCAAGAAACACTGACATCTTAGCAATATTTAGTATCTCAATCGATGAACATAATAAATTTCTTAATTTTTGATTTCTTTCAACAAATTCATATAGTTATCAGCATATATAATATGCACATATTTTGTTAGATTTATACTTATGTTTTTTGGTGCTATTGGAAACAATATATTTTAATTTCAATTTCCATTTGTTCTTTGTAAGTACAAAAACATGAGATTGGTTTTTGTACGTTAACCTTATGCTCTCCCCGCATCCTTGTTAAATGTGCTTCCCAGTTCTAGCAGCATTTTTGTAGACTGGGGTTTTCTACATAGACAGTCATGTCTTGTATAAATAGAAGCAGTTTTGTTTCTTCCTTTCCAATCAGTATGCCTTTTAGTTGTCTGTCCTGACATATTACACTGGGAAGGACCTCTGGTACAGTATCAAAAATGAGTAGTGAGAGTCTTGGCGTGTTGTTCCTGAACGTGGGGGAAAGCATTCATCTTTCAATAGTAAGCATGATGTCAGCAATGGATGTTTTATAGACACTCTTCATCAAATTAAGGAAATTCCCTTTTATTTCTAGTTTGCGGAGAGGTAAATGCATACGATGAATACTGAATTTTGTTAAATTATTTTCTGTATCTATTGAGATGACTATGTAATTTTTCTTTTCGGTCTATTGGAATAGTAAATTGCATTTATAGATTTTTTTCAAATATTAAACTAGCTTTGTATTCCAGGTATAAGCCTGCTTTACTTTACCTGCTAGTACTTCCTTTGAGGTTTTTATGTTTATGCTTCTGAAGGATATTGATCTGTAATTTTCTTTTTTTATAGTTTCTTCTTCTGATTTTGGTAGAAGGGAAGTGTCAGTTTCATAAAATTAGTGGGCCAATAAGTACAACGAATGACAGGTGTACAGTATTACTAGCTATGCGGGAAATGTAAATCAAAACCAAAATTAGATCACGACTTGCACCTCGTAGGATGGCTAGAATAAAAAAAAAAACATAATGGGAAGGCTTGGTTATGATGTGGACAAACGGGAACCCTCACACATTGCTAGTGAGGGGTAGGGTATATTACAGTGTAATCGAGGTCAATGGTTAATAGTGGTATTCAGGTTTTCTGTATCTTTCCTGATCTTCTGCTTGTTCTATCAACCACTGAGGGACTAGTTTTGAAGCCTCCATCTATAACTGTCAATTTGTGTATTTTTCCTTTCTTGTCTGCCAGTTTTCGCTACACAGATTTTGAGGCTCAATTGTTAGTTGTGTACACATATGGAATTGTCATAAATTTTTAATGAATTGATCACTTTCTGATTAATATAATCACTTGGTTCTTTCTGATTAGTGTTTGATGATATATATTTTTACATTCACTTATCTATGTATTTATATTTAAAGGGAGTTTATTTATACAGTATAGTCCAACAATCTGCTTTATTGATATGTTCAGATTGTTTACAGTTAGTGGAATTATTAATATGGTATCTTTAAATCCACAGTATTGCTAAGTGTTTCCTTTTGATTCCATTCATTCTTTCTTTTCTCCTCCTTTATACCTACTTTTGGATTAAATGACTATTTTCTGTAGATCTATTTTTACCTCCAATATTAATTTAAAAATATAAGCCTCCTTTTAATTAATCACGGTTTTCCTTCCATTTATAGTTTTCAATGTATAGTTTGACAATTTATAGTTTTCAAATCAGTTCTGGCATCCACTACATCATCTGATACTAGAAGAACTTTGTGACTGAAGTATTATTATACCCTTATCTCACATAGGCAACTTACATATGACTGGCACAGAGCTACCTCCACTCTTGAGTTTAGTGCCAACAGTTCTTCATATTTCAGGGGAAAATCACTATTTCTATGAGATTAATTAATGTTTAATTGTTTTTTTAAGTTCCTTTCATTCTATGTACCGAAGTGGGGCACGGCCAAGTACCTCTTCCGGAATGTTGCCTCCACCCTCAGGCACAGCTCCAGCTGCTAGATAAACAAAAGCCACTGAGCTCTTAGTTGCCTTCAGTGTCTGGGCCGGATCTCTTGGCCTCAGCTTGGCCCCTCACTCCCATGGGCTCTGGAGTCGCCGCAACTGTCCACGCACACAGTTAATGAGCATCCATGGAATACCCGTGGCATTTACTTCAGCACTGTCTACCTGCCAGTCACAGTTGTGGGCAAATGGTGTCCGAGGATGAACAAGGCATGGCCGATGTTTTAGGAGCCAGAAGCTTAATGAAGGTTGTCTAATGTAAAACAGTAACTCACGATTCAATGTAATACATATTATAATAGAGGTACCGCAGAGACAGCATATAGCAGAAGTGATTGGTTTTGCCACGGGTTGGGTCAGAGATGTGGTCACGATGTTTTTCTGAAGGATATAATATTTGAAGGGTGGGTTGGTCAGGGTGGGAAAACTAAGGGGATGATAGAATAAATAGCAGATGCCAACCCTTCATAGTGGACTGGAGAGAAACACCCAATGTCAGCATCCCAGCACCTGCCAGGGAAATACCAGCCCTGATAAAGTCAGAAATGCCATCCAGCAATCTGCCTGCAGGCCCTGCACTCTAAGACATTCTATACCATGACTAAGCTAAAGCTAGAACGACTGACTGAGACTAAAATATGAACAGCTTTATCTACATGCAGTAAGCATGGACATTATTAGAGAAGGGAAATGACGGGGAAGTAAATATACTTATGTTGTAGAAAGATAAAAATGACCTAAATCTCATCCTTCACTCCTTATCTGAGGTTTAATGTAAGAAAACACTCCCAACTCAGCAAGTTAAAACTACAGGCTACCCAGTTAAATTTCAATTTCAGCTAAACAACAAATTTTTTTTTACTATAAGTATGCCCTGTGAAATATTTGGGACATACTTTTACTAAAATAATTACTCATTGTTTATCTGAAATCTGAAGTTAATTGAGTATCTTGTATTTATTCTGCAGTCTTATCTCCAGTTCACTTTCTGCCAAGGATTACGAAGGCCTGTGCACCTTGCACGTTTGATACATCAAACTGAGCTAAAACAGCAGTGCGGGATGCGGGTCAGACATTCAATACAAGGTCAGTGGGAAATCTAGAGACTAATGGGAAAAACAGAGGAGGCACCGACTAATGCGTGGGCAAACTGGCCTGACTGCAGGGCTCTTTGTGTGACCCAGGCTTTTTGCCAGCAGCTGTACTGAGCACGTGCCCACACGACATAATATAATAGTTAAGAACACGCACTTCAAAGTCACATGTCTTTAAGTTCAGTTCCCTGCTCTAGCTCATACATAATTTGTAACCCAAGGAAAATCACTTAACTTGTCCAAGCTTAAATTTCCTTACATAAAATTAGGATAATTATGGCCACCTCCCAACAGTTTATTGATATGTTGCATCTAGTCTGGTACTTGGGCAGAGTTAACAACATTAGCCTATTATTATTATTATTATTATTATATCTAATCCTGCTTGCATGGCTGTCACTCCCTCCTCTGGGGCAACCCAAGGTAGACAGACAGGATAGGATAGGATAGAACAGAACAGAACAGAATAATTCTACCATTTATTTTTCTCTTAGTATGTACAAGGCACTGTGCTAACTGTTTGCAT
This sequence comes from Mormoops blainvillei, assembly GCA_004026545.1. Classification (NCBI taxonomy): domain Eukaryota; kingdom Metazoa; phylum Chordata; class Mammalia; order Chiroptera; family Mormoopidae; genus Mormoops; species Mormoops blainvillei. The sequence continues at coordinate 57,374 of PVJD01005211.1, forward strand.
GGATTTTGTGAACCAATCTTCATAACACCTCTGAGAGACAGCATATTCCTATTTTGTAGACATTAGATCCAAGGCATAAAGAAATTAGAAAATATTTCTAAGGTCACAGGGTCACACAACTTGTAAGCGGCAAATCTGAAACTGAAAGCCAGTTCTGTCTGATCCCAATGACCACATCTTTAACCATGACACACACATCAGAATCTCTCTATGCAGTTTTTAACCCAGACCGTAGTTCCTTCCTACCCTAAGAAAGAACACCAATCAGACTAAGTTATGCACGGAAATGTCCACGGGGATTAAAGCATTCCATATGCCCTTTATTCTCATGTCTTCTTAACTGAACTAGAATGTCATTCGAGAAGAAGGCCCTCATCTTCCTCTCCCCGGCCTGGGTAAAACCATCTTTCTTAGTCTACTTTTTCCTCTACTTTAAATCAAATTCATTTGTTTATGCCAATGGAGGATAAGTCACAGCTCCTTAACTTCTACTAATAATGCAGATAAATAGGTAGGAAATTATACTATGTCCCAATTTTACGGATGAGGAAACTGAGACTTAGAGTGGTATCAGTCATTTGCCAGAGTCACACAGATAACAACTGTGGGAACTATAATATTACATGAGTCTAGGCTTCTCTTCTCGAAATTATTTTGAATGTGTAAGGCACTATCCTAAAAACAAGGTCTGCCTCCATGAATGACACAGGCCAGAATCCCTCCATCCTGGAATCTGATATCTCTTGGGAAGAGAGGCATTAAATAATCGAACAAAAAATAATATTTAAGTGCCAATAAGGAAGAATACAGACTGTGCAAAAGATTATAATAGAGGCATCTGAGTTGGATTAGTGGGTTACAGAAGTTTGCACCAAAAAAGAGATACTTTAGCTGAAACAGAAAGCTAAAAATAATAAACCAAGGGACGAGAAGAAAACACAGCAGAGAAAACTGAATGTCCGGCCCGGCCGGTGTTTAACCAGATCATGCAGATTCATGACAGAAATAGAAGCCAGTTATCCCTACCCTCGGGCTGGTGCTATTTCCTTGATCCCAGACCACCTGAAGCACCTGCTTCAGGACCTGTCTGCAGGCCCCTGTTAGCTGATGTCTTGGAGAAGCCACCAGGCCTCTCTCTTAGGCTGCAATACCCAGGGTTTTTGCCTGCCCATACAATGCTCTTACAGTGAACTGGAAAATATGCCCCCTCTAGGCTGATTAAATCCTGAGGGCGCAAAGCTTGTGCAAAGTAAAAGGTATTGCTACCCTTTCCCAATTAAGTAAAGACCCAAGTCAGGGTCCATGACTAATGGAAGACATGCAAATATTATTTCTCCACTAGCCCCTTGGACACGCCCTGTGCTCAGGTCTAAGCAGTGATTTTGATGGTATCGCGATAACTCCCTGAAAACTTCCTACTGTGGACCGCTATCTCTAGATTACAACTCTTTAGGAAACATAGGATCAGTGCCTTCCTCAGAAGATAAAATGGAGAAACCTGGGAGGATCCGAGCAGACTTGCTTTATGGCTTTTAAGTGCAGTTTGGTGCCTTGTAAAGAGTACAAAACCGGGCGTAAGAGGTGCCAAGTCCTAGCCTTGGCTCTGTGACACTAGACAAGCTTTCTTTTCCCAGACCTCAGCTAATTCACGGTTTATTAAAAAGGCCCTCTGACAGTTACAATGTATAAGTTTTGGTCAAACTGTAAGTTTAGGAAGCCCCAAGTCCTCATCTCAATGAACTAAACGTATAGCATTCCTCAGGATAACCAGTATCATCTAGACTTGAAACAAATTTTATCCCCTTGAGTGTTTATATCCAAAAGGAAGGGTATTTTACATCTGAAATGCACAGTAGCATCTTAAACCCAGTATTTCCTTTCATTGTATGCAATACTTTTTTTTATTATGACTTTTAACGTTTGCTCTATGCCTCAAGTAATGTGCACTCAACTCTGAAAAAGATAACCTTGCCCTCAAGGAGCTTACAGCCTATTGGTGGAGACACATAATCAGGCACCTATTAGGCACAGGAAAGAAACACCCAGTTCTTTTTGGAAAAACCAGAACAAGCTTCCCAAGGAAGTCCAAGCTGAGGCCAGTGCCCAGCACAACATTAGGCTCCTTGTGAGTTGTAGAGCGAATAAAACATTCTGAACTTAAGAGCTCCAGAGACTAGAAGAGAAGAGAGCTATTAGAGTACTTAGTTCTCAAACAATAATCCAAGCGTTCTACATGACAGGTGATGGAGCAACTAACTCTCCGGAGGAGGGTCCAGGAGTCATCATAAAGGTTCTCAGAGAGGGGGCATTTGAACCTGAGCCTGAGCAACAGTAGGAATGCTCCAAGGAGATGAAAGGGAAGATACCCAGGAAAAATAAAGAGCATGAACAAAGGCATGGGGGTGGCAGCAGGGTGTGAATGGATATGCCCATGCGAGGACAAGTAATTAGCTCAGAGCATGCGGATGGGAGGGAGTAGGCACACCTGCCAATCTGACTTACTGCTTGCGTGTTGACACTGCGTAATAATTCTGCCTGATACCCATCTAATCGTCAATGCTGGCATGGGAACTACCTCCAAAAATGTTACTGCAGTGCCATTTTATAAATATACCTTAGAAAAACCAAGAGGGCTTTTCTTTCCCTATAAGAAAAACCGTAGGTTTGAAAGACAGGGCAGGACTCATTAGATCTAAGAGCAAGCGGTGTAGAAATCTTGTGCAACAAAGTAAATTCCACAGCAGATGATGTCACCTGTAAATGTCCTATAAATGGAGCAAGGCTACAGGTGCATTGGGACGCTTTCTCTCTACCAATATCCAGTGCTACAAACATGGCTGTCTCAGTGCTGCGGGTGCCAATTGTCCTGGGACTGCTCGCCTTAATCCTGACTTGCCATGCCGGTAAGTGCTTCTGGTCCCAGCTTGTGCAGTGTGCAGTAGGTAGGCCTGATTAGAGGAAGTTGACCGACAGCACTGATCCAGAACATAAAGGTGGGGGGAGGGGACCTTTGGGCACTGGGTCCTGGGAGTCCAGAGGCAGATCTTTCAACAACAACAAAAAATGTAGGATTTCTACTCAATGTGTTTCAGTTATATCCTCCATCTCCAGTGAATGCATGATGTGCGAAATGATTTCTTTCTTATATTTTCGTGTGATATACTGACACTATGACATTATCAACTAGACAGCCAAGAGTGTTTTTTTTTTTTTTTTATAATTATACCTGATAATGCTCAAAAGTGAAGAATATATACTCTGGAATAAGACTCCTCAGCCTGACTTCACAAATAATCAGAAATGTGACTTCAGGCATTTTATTTAACTTTTTGGGTCTCATTTGTAAAATAAAATATCAATGGTTAATTTTCTGATAAATTTATCATGAAAATTAAATAAAAGAGATAAAAAAGTAGAAAAGTTTTTGGTCCATAACAAGCACCAATAAATATTAACTGTTACTGTTATCATGGATTATCTTATCTAATTCTCATAATAATCCTTTTATGGACACATGCACAGTTTTATTATTTCCTGGTTTGCAGGTTAATAAACCACACTTGCTAAGAGACAGTTACTTGAGCAGAGAGACTGGTCTGGTAGTGGTGGCACACCTGGGACTAAAACCTAAGTCCCTTGGTTCATTCCGTTATAACTAAGCATCTACTTTCATGTCTGTTTCAAGCACATAGCGGATCACAAGGTGGCCTGCAGAATTCTCAGTTATTAACTTCTTTTTGGTCTGTAGAAGACAGTGAGCTCGTGTCTCTATTCAGAATGACAGGTCAGAAAACACAGACAGTGCAAATACCACCCTTAAAACTGTTTTCAATGTAACTTGGCAGAACTCATCTTTAGCCACCCACTGTGCACCAGCACAACACACAGGCAGACACTGCAAAGAATTAGCATAGCGATGGCCTCAGAGACCACTGTGTCCATCCACTCCTAATGGAATCGCCCTGGCAAAGTAAAAGGTGAGACTGACATGCTAAGGACCAGTCCCAGCTCCGTCTCTCATGAACTCTTCACTCTTTGAACCTCAGCTTCTTCATCTGTAAAATGGGATAACTATAAATTTCACCAAATCAAATGAACATGCTTTTGTAATCACTTGTAAATTATAAAAACTGTACCAGTATCAGCATTACTGTATTTTTGCAGAACTTTATGATTACAATGATTAAGAAACTCAACCAGGTATTTAATATAAATAAGGGTTATCCCATATTTGAAAAGAGAAAATATTCAACTATTGGCTTTGATCACTTGTTTCTAGTAAATCACATTTCTTAATTTTATTATTTATTTTTGTTTTGTCTTCCAACATTTTCAAATTTCTTAGTATTTTAACAGCATTTTTAAATTTTCATTATCTCCAAAAGCACTAGAGGAGAAAGGCCCTATGAATCATTTTGTTATTATTTTTAATAATAGTAGGAATAACACAGTGATCATTTCTTGTGGGCTTACTTTGGGCCTGGTATTGTGGTAAGTGGGATATATAAGATATGACCACACACACACACACACACACACACACACACACACACGACATGCATGAATGATATATGAAACACATTTTGATCCTGGCAACACGATGAGGAACCGAGACTGTGTTCGAGTATCGTGTGTATGGTTACATGGCTAATTTTTTGAACACATGAATCAAACTCAGGTGTGTAGGACTCTAAAACATATGATTTACCAGACCCTAATACTACTCAATACATACACGGTCCAAGGACTGGAGCCAAGGATCTGATCTTAACACACTCCAATCAGGGCTCCTTTGCACACATTGAAAAGCTACCATTTGGTGTTATATTAAAAAAAAAAAAGACTGGTATTCAAGTAGGCGGATAGGAACATAGAGAAAAATTCACTTTTTATGCAAGGAACCTCTGTTTTGTACCTGGTAAATGTCTTCAGGGGATAATAGCTTGAAAGCATTATTATATTATATAAAATAACAATGTCTGTGGAGGTAAAAAAAAAATTAGGTTAAAACCTGGCTCAGCCACTCTCTAGATGTGTGATTTTAAGTGAGTCATGAATTTCTCTGAGTCAAACTGCAAAGCTGCAATATCATCACTGAATTGCGTAAGGACTAAGGCAAGCTACGGAAGCACTGTCCCAGTGTCTGACCAGCGGGGCCGGCACCACAAACACGCTTTCTCTTTGCTTCCCCTTCCCATGAAAAAAACGAAGCTGTTCTGGCCACTGTGGCTGTCCCACTCTTTACATGAAGCTCATTTCTGTACATGGTCATTTTTACCTTAACTCTTAGCATATGCCATGTACATAATAGTAGGCTAAAAAAAAATCCTTGGTGAATGAAAAAAAACCCAACACCTGAATGAATGAATACTTGGTGATCAGTGTATTAATTTTGGTTCTATGTCCCAGACTGGTGCTCCTATCAAATCTTTTGTTGTGACATATAAGCAATAAGTGTTTGTGGTACTAAAAGCCATATCTCTTTACTAAGAGTTTCTATTTTAGGGCATAGTATAGATGCAAGACTTCTAAGATAATGTGACAGCTTCCACATAAAAAGCTAGTTATACCTCTCTCATTCACAGTCCTGGGTACATTGTTTAGAAGTGGGAACTTCTCAAGTCAAAACTTGTGGTGGGGTTGCAGATAAAATACAGGACACCCTGTATTTTAGTTTAATTTGAGTTTTGGATAAACTATGAATAATTGTTTAGTTTAAGTGTGTCCTAAATATTGCATGGGTCATTCTTATGCTAAAAAATATTGCTTATCTGAAATGCAACTTTAACTGGGTACCCTGTGTTTTTATTTACCAAATCTGACAGCACTACTTGTGAGGCTATAATGAAATAAAAAGATAAAGATCCTACTCCATCCTGGCACCAGGGTCTACTGGGGAAGCCACAGGTAGCTGCTAATTGCCCCTCTTTCGTTCCTTCTAATCTCCTGAACCATTCAGACTACTAAGTAAAGCCGGCCCCCCGCCCAAGGGAACTTGCATGTCAGCAAAGTCCAACCTCACTCGCTGGATCCTTGGTCTCATTCTAAAGGGCCCTTGATTAAGACTCAGGAGTAAGAGGGCTCCAGTTACAGTTTCATCTTCTCTCGCTGCTTGTGAGTCTTCTGCAAGTCACCTAATCTTTTCAGTTCCTTAGTTTAGTGAGCAAAAATGTACATATCCCAGGGTAGGTATGTCGTCAACCATAATATGCCGTCTACTCATTATTATTTCATCTTCATTGTTATCATTACCACGGGCCCGGGGTTACGTGGAGAAAGAGACCAGGCAATAGAAAGGAAGCCAGGCATTCTGTGTTTCAGTCCTGGCTCTGGCACATATAGGCCGCTTCACTCCGGCCGGGTTACTTAGCCTCCATGAGCTTCAGTCTTCTCCAGGACGGGGAACGACATCTACCAGAGAATCAATGTCTGTTGGCCTGTTTGATTGTTTTCAGGACTGAGTGATACAATGCCTGTAAAGACTTTTGCTGCGTAGGCATTAAATATTGAGTAAACACAACTACATGAGGCTCCTAAGTTAGCTAGTGGGGGTACAATGGGCACTGGGGGCTCCCGGCAAACAAGAGAGACATTCTGTTCTTGTTGCTGGGAGTCACTTCTGAGACTCTGTTGTGTTTTTCAGAGGACAAGCCAGATAAGGAGTCAGATGACTCGGACAAAATTCCAAAGCAGCGGGATTTCCCCACATTCCTGAACATCTTGGGCAAAGAGATCATTGAGGACGCGGTGGCGCTCTTCCTCGGCTCCATGCTGAGGCACAAGTAAGTCCTGAGGCAAGCCTAGCTTTCGTCCAGTTCACTCTTGGTAATGCCCGCATTGCATTAAAATGAATGAGAATTCAAACTGTGGTGCATGCCAATGTATTATTTTAACTGAAAAGTGTTGCCCTTAAGTCTTATTTCCCTGAACTCTTTGGGGTGAGCGTATTCCCAACAAATGGTTCCATAAAATACTTTTATCTCAGGACCCAGTTAGGAGAAGGAAGGGCACCAGGCCAGGAGACAGAAAGCCAGGGTCTGGTCTTGGCACAGGTGCTACTTCCCTGGGTGATCTTGGGCAGGGCACTCCCTCTCTGTGTGCCTCAGTTTGCTCATCTTTAAAGTTAAAGGAATAAAGGACTCCCCCAGTGCAGACACTGTAATTCTTTGGTGAAGGTGGTGGGTAACGGTGTGTTCAATAGCTACAGTTGTGATGAGTCCTGCCTTTAATTTGAGTAACTCAAAAGGGTTACAGACAGTTGCTAATCTGTCCTCAGAGACAATCTTCATGAGTGTTCCAATCATGAGGAAATGCCCTGGTGGCAGATCACACATCTTGGCAGTGTTCTCTATCTGCCTCCAAGATGCTGGGCCCAGCTGCTCATGTATCTTACTCCAGGCTACCTAGCTCTGAGTTTTACTTCTGCTTCGCCCTCTTCTTCTCCCCACGGTAATCTCCCTAACTTCAGCTCTCCAGGATCCAGTGCATGCTGAATTTCTAGGTACTTTCAGTCTCCACCTCCTTGAGCCTCTGCTCTCCAATTCTCTCCTTCATACACCCCTAAGCAGAGTTTGGAAAAGTGTGCTCTATTATTCTCCTGCTTCAGAATTCCCTGGAGAGCGTACACAAAATGCAGGGGGGCCTTCATTCCATCTTGCACTTTTCTGGGACAAAGCTAAGGATGTGCTTTTAACTTGCTTTCAGGTGATTCTCATGATTCTGATATACCACAGATTTTGAAAGCCTTTGATTATATGTTCTGGACTACATGGCTGGGTATGAAAGAGAGTCACACAGCCTTTAAATTGTTATTCATATTTTGTGTAAATGTGACTATTTGCATTTTTCTAGGAAAATGCTTCTAACTTTTATTAGCTCCTCAGAGGGGTCTATGACCAATAATAGACTAAGAGCCACTTCTGTGTAGAAGTAATCAGGGGTCATTTTGTAATCGCTGATCTGCTTAAATAAATATAGTGCCATGTAAATGGGGAGAATTCTGCATACCATCCTCATGCATGAATGTTGAAATTTACAGGTGTTTATTTTTATACTGTTATTTTTCTATCGTGGCTGCTTTTGCAACTGTTGTGTCCCCATAATTGTCAATGTAAGTAAGGAGGAAACAGACAAGCAAACAGTAAGAGTACTAACCATTGCGTACAAAGTACAGATTAGAATCCAGTTGAAGTCGTATTGTTATAAATCACAACAACAGCAATGCCAGGGGTTAGAACAATTATAGTTCTTTTCATTCCTCCCCTGGGGAATTCCCCGGATATAGAGTAACATTCCCCCCGCCCCCCTCAATCACCCCTGGAAGTCGACTATCTGAAATCCTAAAGGGCTGCAGTCAGCTTTGGGTTCAGGAATGGCACCTAATCTTCTGCTATTTTATTTCTTTCATTATATCCTGAATAAATAATGTTCTTTCTGTTCCCAGAACTTACAAACATTTCAGGCCTCTGTCATTGCTTTCGTTTCTGCCTAAAGCACTCTTTTCTTTTCTCATGGCTCATTCTCAGTCCTGAAGCTCACCTAAAAGTCACCTCCTCAGAAAACTGTTCTATAACCACTCTTAGTGACACTGTCTTCTTTCATTCTCTGGTCACTCTCCATCACTTTCCCTTGTCATAGTGTCACTATCACATGTATCGCCATCTCAAGTAATTTATTTATTTTTAATATAAAGTATTAAATATTTTTACCATGAAAGTAGGCATAGGTTCTATCTAGCTCACTGCTATAGCACAGTACATCTAAGTTGTATCAGGTACTCGTAAATAATTGTTGAATTAATTAAGGAAAACTATCTTCGAGATCGGATCTAAAGCTCATCTGCCCCAGTGAGACTGAGGAAGCCTTTGTTAAAGCTTGGGAGACCTTTGTTAAAAGGCAGAGCAGTCCTCACTCAAGGTAACAAATCCAGCTGTCCTCCCTCTGTGTGAGGGACGACCATAAATATAATAGGAAATGGAGAATGAGAGGAGACCACCAAGAAGTATTCCTAGGCACTTTGTACATACAAAGTAGGGGCAGGAATTGTGAAGGAAAAATCTAGACTTTAAGTCCTTCCTCCTCCTCAAAGAACTTGCAGATTTTATGGTAAGATGACAGGAGCAAATGCAATGATAATTAAAATGCTAAGTAAGATAAGTATCAGCCAAATATTACAGGTAATTTCTAGAGAGGAAAAAAAAGGCCTGTCCTGTGACCAAGATGCACAGGGGAGTGGTTTTGGCAAAGGTGAGATGGTGCGATTTGGACCTTAAAGGATTAAATAGGTTCGACTACAGAGAATGACAGGAATGGTGAAACCTCATAAAGTGAAATCCTGCTTTATCTACTCCGACACAGCTAATGCCTAAGCTCTGTGTCAAGCACATAATAAATGCTAGATATGTACTTTTGGCTCAGTGAACAGGCCAGCTCGTTCTCTCCACCCGCTCCCTCCACCTGCCTTCTGGATTATCTTAAGGCTGTGTAAACTGGATTCTGGTCACGTCTGAGAAGCCTTCAATTCTTGTGACTGTCCCCTGACTCCCCTGGGCTGCCACGACACATTTTCCTGGTTCCCTCCTTACCTCTAGCCATAGTTTCTCACTGTCTTCATCTGACTTTTCTTCGTGCACCTGCCCCTTAAACATCATTGCCCCACACGGCTCCAAATGTGACCTGCCTGCTTTTTCGCAGCACAGCTTTCACAATGGGACTCTTAGTTATAACTTACTGAGTTCCAAATTCAAACATCTATTGTCCTCTTTTTTCCTACGCTACCAACTAAAATGACTAATTGTTTGCTACAAAACCCCTCCCAGGTTTCCATCAACATCTCAAATTCTACTGCTCTAAATGCAGGGCCACCATCTCCCAGACCTGTTCCCTGCTCCAATGTTTCTTATCTCTGCAAGTCACATCCCTTCTCACCCAAAATCCAGAAACTTCTCACCCAAAATCCAGAATCCTTGGGGTCTTCTGGGACCCTTCCTGCTCATCACCAATTTCATCCAATTCTGAATATTCAACTGCTAACTTTTTGTCCCATACCATTCCTTTTCCTTAACTCCACTGACTTGTTGGCTAGTCAAGTCCTTCATTATCTTTCCTGCAATCATTTAATTAGATGGGTAATTAATTCATTTCACTGTTTCTGCCTATACTCACTCCGTTCCATCCTCTACCTACTCCCAGGGTTATATAACAGATACACATATTTTCTGTCACTGCCATGCTTAAACCCCATGTGTGAATTTCCTTTACCTCCAAAATATATTCAGCTGGTGTTAAAGGTTCTTCCCTGATGCTTATATTTCCACCAATCATATCTCTCACTCCTGCATCCAAGCACCTGACGACCTAATAACAAATGATTTCTGTTTCAGGGCAAGTCACATTTGTATAAACTACCAATATCTTTGCACATGCTTCTCCTTCTGCCAGCAATGCCTGGCCCGCAAAGCCCAGCTCCATGCCTCTCACCTGACAAGTCTGATCATTTTCTAAAGTCCCGTTCAAAGACAAGCTCTCTAGAGACATCCCAGACTCCACAATTTAAACACATAGGTATTCATACTCTGGGATTTCATAATGCTTTGTAGAAACCTTCATAAGAGCTCCCCCTGCCTCATTTTAAGTTACTTGTATCTCGGCACATCTATTTTCTCCACTAGACTATACCCTTCTCACAAACCACATTTAAGTCATCTTTTACTTTCTCAGTGGCTACCTCATGTCTAATCCTTGAAAAGTAGACTACAGTGATTCTGGCATTAATTCATGATTCTGCAGATCTAAGCTTTAAACTTTGCAGTTGATCAGCCATATGATTTAGGTTGCTTAATCTCGTTGAGCTTCAGGGGATTTTTTTTTCATATGTAAAAAGAGATAAAATCATTCATTTTTCCATTCAATAAATATTTATTAATTTATACTATGTGCCAGGTATTGTTCTAGGTGCTGGGGCTATATTACTGAACAAATATATCAAAATATATGTATATAGGGTACATATTTGAATAGGCACCTAATTAATATATTTGTTTATATATTCAAAGAGATAATTACGCATAAATGACTTTTCAACTATGAACTGTTATGGAAATCTTAGATCGCATTTCCTTCTGACATGAAACTCTGGAAAAGCACAGTCCAACACTGTAAGACGCTCCAGTGATTACGCTAACATTGCTATTTAGTCTAAATTATAATTAATTTTTTCCCTTTTTTTCTTTTCAAGTGATTTTGTGGAATTTGATGCTAAACCAGAACATTCATCAAAGTGACTTCCCAGGTGATTTTAACTTACAATTTGCAACGTGATAATAGTATATGGGACAAAGAAATAAGGGTCTGTCTGATTTTATTTAATAAAGTTGGACACCCAGGTCTACCTATAAAGCAGAAAAAGTGTATTTTTTGTTGTTTTTGTTTTGTCCTTGCTGGAGTTTTTAAAGATTAATTTTAAACAGGTTCTTAATCATCTTAAAGACGGTGGTAAGACCCACCATAAGGATTAAGGGAGGAGGCCCAATTGTGTGAAAGAAGTAAGCACCAGGAGTGAGAAGACTCGGTTCCTGTCACAACCCTACTAGGAACTTGTTTTGTGCACACCCAGCCTATGAAATGATGGGATTATATGCACTAGAATCTAAGGGCCAATGTAATCAGGTCATTGTCACTCACAAGAAGGGTCAGATTTGCTGACTCTAATTCCAGGAGGAAGGACTAGCATCTCTCCAATCCCACACAGTCAGATTTATGAACAAACAATATGATTTAAGGGCTCAGAACTACTTGCTGTTTTCTTATCCAATTCTCTCCTAAGAATGGACAGTGAAGTATAAAAACAAAAATACAGAGCTGGAAAAGTAATTATATCAGTATCTAGCACGAACTGAGGACTTACTCTGTGTTAGGCATTAAGCTAAGCGCTATATATGTGCTACCTAATTTAATGCTAGCATCCCTATTTAAAATAGATATTGTTATTCTTAAATTTTATAAATAAGAAAACCAAGGCTCAGGGAGATTTATGTACGAAGTCGTTAGAAGGGAGGGAGCCAGGATTTGAACCCAAGTAGCCTGACTCCAGCATCTGTTGCTTTCTCACTAACACATAGAGCTAGTGGAGAACAAAGGGAAATAGTGTAGGAGAAAGCAGTAGAAATGAGTGATTAAGCTGTTTGACTTTAGATGTGCCTCAAGGTGCCTACAGAAATAACCACTACGCCTTTGGTTAGTTATCTTATTTCCATCTCCAGGAGGCATGGCCTTTCCCAACTTCCATGTCGTACCTGACCTGAGAACACTCCTCTTCTCTACTGTTCCATTTCACAACCTGGGTGTGATTAGTGCAAGCTCAGAAAGCCACTATCATGTTATTCCAGAACTTAGCCCCTCCTTTTCCATAAACTCTGAAAGATGGAAATCAGGCTTGGGGATTGGAATCAAGAAATGCTCAACTCTGACACTCCTGACTCTCACTCCCAAGCCAGCTAAGCTTCTAAAAACACTCATGTTTGCATCTTCCCATTTCTATCTTGTCAGGGAACAGCCCGCCTCTTGTTGCAGGCGTCCTAACCCTTTGCCTTCATTCAGACTTTTGGTACACACCTCTACCCATTAGTACGCACCAGCAGAATTCTCGGAGTGCCTTCCTGCAGGTTCAATGCAGGAGGCAATCCAATAGGGAAATGACATAAAGGAGTTAGGAAGAGCAAAAGGCATAAAGAAGAAGCAAATTCAACCTCTAACTTGGCTACTAACTGGTTATATGACCATGGGGAAGTCACTTGTCCTCCCTGAGCCTCTCTTTCCTCCTTATTAATATTTAAAATGTGAGGGACTTAATTGTTCCAGATCTTAAAATCAGAATGCTGTTTTCTTTTTCAGCTGCGCCTAAAAGGCTTTGAATAGATTCAGGAAAACAATGGGTCCTAATGGGCAAAGAGAAATGGCTCAATCTAGGGGGGTAAAAAAAAAAAACTAGCCTCAGAGCAGAAAGCCTCTAAAGCAGAGATTAAATTTTGGATGGTTTGATTAAGTGTATCTCCTTAAACCCTGCTGACTGTACATTTAATAAGTAGTTTCAAAAGTGTCATTTGTATGATAATTGCCTCATCGAATCAAAAGCAAATCATCACATTAAAAGCCAGTGATTCAGAGAAATGCCTGTTTCTCCAGTATAAAACATTTGGCCAAAGATCTAGATTATTTCCTCAATTAAGATGATAGATAGATAGATCTATCTATAAATAAAGAGATCAATCTAAATAGATAGGTAACCCAATCATTCTCCTACCACCCCCACACCTTCCTTATACATTCCTCTAATGCTTTCCTAATCCACGGTTACTGTGTGTCATGTTCTGCCAGTGCTACTAAGATGGTCATGCTGCCCAGCCACTGAGAGGCTGATAGCCCAGGCCAGAGATTTGCAACCAGTGTGGCGCCAAGAATTTTTCAAACATGCAATTCAGTCAGGGACACTGTCCTCTTTTCCCATACATGGTCAAATTAAAAAAAAAAAAAAGTTAACTGCCAACACAACAATAGCCATCCGGTGTGAAAGAATCAAAATTATTATTTTTTTTGTCAGATCATCAAAAAATATATTTTTTGGTGTGCCACTGAATTTTAGCAATTAGTTTATGTGTGCCAGCAGATGAAAATGGTTGAAAATCACTGGTCTAGGCTATCACCCAGCCCAGTGTACCTCAAGAACTGTGGAGAAAAATGATAAAGGCATGATGAAGTGCCTTGGTCATGCCTTAGAGAAAGTACATTTGATAGGCAGTTCACATGCAGCTGATGAACAAAACTGCCATTGGGCATGATATCACTTAATATCCACTCTCTGAAGTCTTACGGGAAAATTATTTTGGATTTTAGAATTTTGAGGGGAAAACATTAGCCTTCCTAAGGACTGCCTCCACCTTTCCGATTATAGTATATCTGTAACTTGGTCTATTTCTTTTTGTCCCCTCCCTGTCTGAAAACTCAAAGTGAGGTTGATGATTCACTTCATTCCTACACGTCATCTTTGTGCGCTTGCCCTTCTTCCCTGTTGCTGTTGTCTTGCATTTTTGTTGTTCTTGCCTGTTTCCTCAAATATGTATTACAGTTGATTTCACATTTTAAAGTGCAGGGGCTTAAAAATCTGAAAGACAAAAAAAGATGAACAGATCTTTGTATTTTTCTTGAATCATAAACCCTCTCTGGCTGGTAACTGTTCCCCCCTGTCGCTTGTGTTTGTAAGGACACGCCTACATGGCTCCGGAGCAATCCGAGAGCAGCCAAAGCCTGCTCTTCCAGCTCTGCTTCACGGGTCCTCCAGGACCCGGGTCTCAAAGCACCTCCCAGCAAGTACCTAGGATTCAGGCCCTGGCTTCAACCAAATGCAGCTTATTGTGAACAACATGACTTTGCATTTTTGCTTCTAGAAGTCCTCCCGGGGGGTCGCACATCCTAGTTCATTGAAAAGATTTTTATTGGTGGTACTAATTTTTTTCCTGAGCATGTTTAAACTTTTTAATGCTGCAAAAATATTGAGTACATAGGAATTATTAGCAAGAATAACCATAGAATAGTTCAAAATAAGGAAACTAAAGCCCAGATAAAGTAACAAGTCCAAAGTCACAGATTCAATAAATGATAAAAAGAGGATTTTAATCTGACTCCAAAGAACACCCTCGTAACCCCTAAAAAATGTGTGAAGTTTCAGAGATAAAGGTTTCATGCATCCTTTTTGGAAAGTTTTTCAAAAATGTTTAAGCTGACCGTTTTAAAATAAATACATATAATCACAGGGTTACTGCTGTCCCACAGAGGCTTCGTTATTCTCATAGAAGAGCAGAGGGTCTGGGACAGAAGATTCCTGGAAAAGTCTAGTGCAGCCCTGTCACTGGTTCTATGATCTCTTTCACTGCACTGAGGTGGGTCCCCCGTGGCCAATGCTGTGGTTCTCACCCATCAGTCACAGAGGATCGCACCGCTCTAAAACCTGACCCTGCTGAGCCAGGGGGCGTCTCCCAGAAACACCTACTTTGCACAGGAAGACCAGACTGAGCTCACGGAGCGTGACGACAAGGACGGCAGGGCTCTAGGCCGGAACGGAAGACCGGCCTGCTTTTGCTGCTGCACTCTCGTCAGTCCTGTCCTTCCCAAGCACTGTGACTCTGAAAGCAACTCCAGTGCATTTTCAGTAAATCTTTTGTTGGTTTGACTGTCTTCCTATTTTTACATAGCCATGGTAGGCTGCCATGCAATAAAAGATCCTTTAATAATATAAATGGCTAAACAAAGAGTCAACGGCTACTAAACACTGAAAAATGCATATTACTTTCTACAACAAATTCAGACGACCCCCGCTCTGCATGTTTCAGAGACTGTGCCAATTTTGTTTTTTCCCCAGCTTTATTAAGCCATAATTGACATAAAACAGTGTATAAGTTTAAGGTATAAAAGTGATGATTTGGTATTTGTATATATTGCAAAATTTTTACTACAATAAGGGTAGTTAACACAGCCAATGTTCACATAGATGCCTTTGGTGGGGAAGAAAACTTTTAAGATCTACAGTCTTAGCAACTTTCAAGTATGCAATACAGTACTGTTAACTATAGTCGCCATGCTGTACATTAGATCCTCAAAATATATCTTATATTGACCTTATAACTGAAAGTGTGTGCCCTTTGACCCCCACACACAACTCTCTGCCCCAGGCAACCAAACACCAATCTACTCTGTTCAATGAGTTCCTTTTATTTTTTGGATTCCAGATATAAGAGTAATTATACATTATTTATCTTTTTCTCTCTGACTTATTTCACTTACAGTAATGCCCTCAAGATTCATCCATATTGTCACATATGACAGGATCTTCTTTTTTTAAAGCTGAATAATATTCCCTTATATACGTATGTGTCTGTATGCATGCGTGTGTGTATCTATATATCTATATACCTATATACAGGTACATCTCTCTCACATTTTCCTTATCCATGCATCCATCAGTGGACACTTACACTGTTTACATGTCTTGGTTGGGGTAAACAATATTATAGTGAACATGGGGGCGCAGATATCTCTTCAAGATAGTGATTTTTATTTCCCTTGGATATACACTCAAAAGTAGGATTGCTGGATAATATGGTAGCTCTATTTTTAACTTTTTGAGGAACCACCATGCTGTTTTCTACAATGTCTATAGCAATCTACATTCCTACCAGCAGCTCATAAGGGTTCTCTCCTTTTCTCTACATCCTTGCCAGCACTTGTTACCACTTGTCTTCCGATAACAGTCATTCTAACAGGTGTTAGGTTATAGCTCATTGTGGTTTTGATTTGCATTTCCCTTATAAATAGTGATGTTGAGCGCATTTTCATATACCTGTTGACTATTTGTACATCTTCTTTGGAAAATTGTCCATTCAGGTCCTTTGCTCATTTTTTAAATCAAGTTATTTTGTTTTGCTATTGAGCTGCATGAGTTTCTTATGTATTTTGAATATTGATCCCTTATAAGATATATTATTCACAATTATTTTCTCCCATTTTGTAGGTTGCCTTTTTATTTTGTTGATTGTTTCAAGACGGTACTAATTTCAAATATTACATCCTTTTAACTAAAATCACTTAAGATTTCTACTGCATTAAGCCTCTGACATGCAAACTGTTTATCCCCAGCAAATGGGACCAAAAACCCCTTTTCCGATTCTAAGTACCTAGTTAGTGCCTGGGAAAGGTGTTTACTGTTACTGCCATAATCCGTGTATCACCTATGCTTGAGAAACATGCCCCATCAGAGTTTCTATGTCTTTACATTCACATCTTCTTTGTACAGTTTGAAATCCCTCTTCCATGTTGGTAAAACAAAAATTAAAACAATAAAAACAGGTGCCAAATCAGTACTGGATTTAATGCACTGCTAAGAAGGAACTGTCCAACATCTCCAGCAACCTAGAGAGATTCTGAAGATTTCTCAACTGCTATACAATATATGTTTCCTCTTCCTACCCTTTGTAACCTTCCCTCCTCCAATAAGACCCTCTCTGCAGCCAACAGGGACACCTGTTTCTGAAGATCAAGAATCTCTTACATCTGCACAGTGTTTTTCTTTCATGATCCCCTCACATTATTATCTCACGGTAACCCCATAAAATAAGCTGGTCAGGCATTATTTTCTTCATATGAAAGATAAGGAGACTGAGGCTCAGGAAAGACAACTGACATCATGAAGACATGCAAGCTGGTTTAGGCTGAATGGGAGCTCCAACCAGGTTTGTCTAGCCTCCAACACAGCGCTCCCCTGAAGGCGCAATCCACAGCACCGCTACTCTGTCCCCAATCCCAAAGTTCCTGTCGTGACATCAGGCCTTAGGAAATTTACATCTTGCATGTTACAGAGATTCTGAGCAGAAAGAGTAGTTTTACTAACATAAAATTCAAATTATATAAACTCATTCTGCTACTTCCCATCTCATTCTCAAAAAAGTCGTATTTCCAAATTTCCTACAATGGTGGCTAGGATCCTACCTGAGCTACCTGCTTCTCATCTCTTCTTCTACCACTCATTCCCTTGTTCCCTCCACTGCACCTGTTTGGAATCCTTGCCTTTCTTTAAACACCCCAGGCATGCTCTTTTCTCAGAGCCTTGAATTTACTCTTCCTTCTGCCTAAAATACCTTCCCCAAGATCACCGCATGGCTTTCCCCCTCACTTCCTCAAGTCTTTCTCAAAGGTGACCTCCACAAGAACTTTGTTGAACATCCTACTTAACATGGTACCTTCCGGCCCACCATTTCTTATCCTCTTTAGCAGCTGTATTATTTTTTTTTTCCTAGCACTCATCTTTTAACACAGTGTTAAAACTTTTTAAAAATTTTTATTTTGTGCCCTGGCTGGTGTGACTCAGTGGATTGAGCACCAGCCCGCAAACCAAAGCATCGCCGGTTTGATTCCCAGTCAGGGCACAAGCCTGGGTTGCAATCCAGGTCCCCAGCTGGGGGCATACAAGAGGCAACCACACACTGATGTTTCTCTCCCTCCCTTCCTCCCTCCTTTCCCCTCTCTCTAAAAATAAATAAATAAAATCTTTTTAAAACTTTTATTTTGTTCCTTATTCTGCTTACCCCCCAGTAGAAGGTAAGCGCCATAAGAAAAGATTTTGCCTCTTTTGTTCAATGTTCCTGACACAATCATGAGAAATTAGAACAGTGTTTTACAGAGAGCAGCTGATCAATAAATATTTGTTGTAATCTGTATTAAGAAATTAAAATCATAGAACTTCTACCTATGAACAAGAAAGTAAGGAGGCACATGGAACATCCCATGGTTCCTGCACTTGAGCAGCTCACAATCTTGACGTAGGAAATACGAGCACATGATCAGCTAACCACACTCAGCGGGCTCTGCTAGAACAGAGGCGCAGGCAAAGTAGCTTGGGGAGCAGGAAGAAGAGCCATCAGTGCTCCCTTGGGAGGTCTGAGAAGACTTCTCAGTGGTAATAATATCTGAGCTGCCATCTTGACAGATGAGAAAGAATCTGGAGACCTGGAGAAGGAGAAGTAAGGGCAATTCAACCAGAGGGGACAGCATATATCAACGCTCAGACTGGGACAATGCTGATCATTCAAGTGTGGCCCTTCTAAAGCTACCTAAGGTGATAAAGCAACAGATATTATTGCGATATGTTTCACACTTGGTCCTTCTAAATGTTACCTCATTTAATTGCCACTGCAAGTATGAGGATTAGATATTATTTCATTTTGAAAGAATGCAACTGAAAACCTGAAAGTTTAAAGAACTGGCCAAGTTACTCAGATCACTAATGCTAAAGCCTGAACTTGAACTAAAGTCGGTGTGGGCCTGACACTCCTGTTTTTTGTGTCACTGCTTTTTCAGTCTATGAAGGGATTTCCTTTCGTTATTTTTATTTTTATGCTTAGAAGAGGAATTTACTGTCTAATATGTGTTAATTGACAAAATGTTTTCTTCAAAATTCCACTTCAAAAACTATTAAAGTAGCATATGCTCCCCCTAAGGGGGAAAATGAGGCAAAAACAGTGTAATATATGTATTTTTAAAAGTTAGCCCTTGGCTCACTAAGTTCTCTCTTCCCACGCGTCATGGTGACCAGGAAGGCCCAGATCACAGAATTCAGACAGAGGGGCAGATGGTCACGTAATGCGAGAACAAACTAAAAGGCTACGGATGGAAGCCGCTGAGATTTGGGTTATTTTTTACTACAGCTGGGCAGTCTCAGCTCCTCTTAGAGACACAGGTCAAATGAGGAAGGAAAAGAAGTTTCACAAAGTGCAACAATTCTAGTTGCGAAAAATCCCCCAAAACACGGGGTTCAAGAAATGGCAGGAAATCAATATAATCTTCACAGAGGGGATGACAGTTAACATTTTCTTAGTCAGGAAGCAATCGGGAAACAGAAACTACTGTAATGCTTAGGACAGAGGGAAGGTAATACAGTAGGTCCCCCCTTATCTGGGGGGGAAATGTTCTAAGACCCCCAGCGGATACCTGAAACCACAGAGAGTACCAAACCCTATATATGCTATGTCTTATCCTACACATATAAACCTATGATAAAGTTTAATTTATAAATTAGGCCCAATCACTACTACTAAAATAGAACAATTATAACAATATACTTTAATAAAAGAGATATGTCTTTGGGGCCATTATTTAGTAAAATAAAGGTTACCTGAACACAAGCACTGTGATAATTCAAGTCAATCTGACACCTGAGTGGGTTCCTAAGTGACAATATACAGTGCGGACACACTGGACCATTGATGATTTACATTCTGGGCAAGACAGAGCAGGAAAGAGTGAGACAGTGCAAGACTGACTGGTATGCAACTTAAAACTTGTGAATTATTTATTTCTGGAATTTTTCATTTAATATTTTTGGACCACGGTTGACTGTGGGTAACTAAATCTACACAAAGCAAAACAGTGGGTATGGGAAGACCAGTGTGCACAGGAGTGATTCAACAGGTGATAGAAGACCTAAAAAGTCCAATGGGATGGTGAGGTCACCTAGCAACTGATAACAGGAGGAAGCCACTGCCCACCTCGGGTGGAGAGGAAGAGAAAAGAGGTGGTGTAACTAGAGCCAGTGACTGGAGTCAGCTGGCAAAAGGCAGAACCAATGCAGACCGGTCCGGCAGGACCTGGGGACTCAGACTTGGTACAGGCCGTTCCAGAGACTTCTTCCAAATAGAGAGGGAGAGGGGGCCACACTCCGGCTTTTCCCTGTTCTTACCTCCTATCTCCTGCCTGGGACTCCCAGGGGCAGAGCAGAGGCCAAGAGTCAGCTGACCTGGGAACCTGACAAAGTCAACCTGCAGGGGTCAGCTTCATGCTCCCATCTTCCCTCAAAACAGAGAAGTGGGGGAAAGATGGGGAACAGATCAGAGGGCAAACAGTCCCAAGACTGGCACTAACTAGAGGGTCTGAAGGCAGACTACGGAAGACATTCTGGGTGGGAAAAAAAACTTGGTTTTTCATTAAAGCATATAAGTGTTAACAGCAAAGAGATTTAGCTATCTTTTCAGCACCGCTGGGGTTAGAGCCCATGTGAAGAACGGGATATTGACAAGGCTACACATGGAAGCAAAGGCCAGTCCACAAAGGGCCCGGGATGCCACATTAAGGAGTTTCAAATCTGTTTTACAGGTGATCATATATAACCAAAATTATGATTTGAAAAGAAAATTCTGGCACCATTGCAGATGGTAGCATGGAGGGGAGGGGAGGCTAGGTCAGGAACCATTTGCCAGGGGCTGATGTAGTAAAGGCCCCACTCGGTGTAACGGTGGGTGAGCGGCCCTACCATAACTACAAAGTTAATAGAAATTCACACTCTGATGGTGTCGACTCCAAATGAATGGTTTGTGAGGACCTCGTGTTGTCAGACAATACTTTGAAAATTCTTTTCCATTTCATGTTTCAAAATTTCTTTGGAAGGGGATAAAAGCACAAGGGGTCTGGAAACAGTGTCAGAGAAAGATCAGTTGCAGAAGGTAGAGATGTTTAACTAAGAGGTTAGGAAACATGTCTTAACTGAGAATGTGAGTAATGTTTATAAAGACAGGCTCTCTAGAATTTATGATCCAAGGGAAAAATTATCTAGTTAATGCCCTTCTGAAAAGAGCCCCCAGAAATAATAATAGGACAAACTGAAATCTACTCATTGCTTTTATTCATTCTTTCCAGGAGTCACTACGTTTTAGGATGGACCAAGTTTCAGCCACGGAGGAGGAGGCCGTGACCCTCCTTCCACTCTCGCTTTATCCTGCTGTCACACCAAATGCGATAGGGCCGCCTGAAAGGCAGAAGGACAGGAATACGAGTAAGAGCAGCTCACGTGTAATTAGCACGTTTCCAAACATAGTCACTCTCCTATTTAGCCACCATTCTGCTGACGCAAAAACAAAGGCTCAGAACTGTTCAGTCCAATCCAGAATCCCAGAGATGGGAAATGGCAGAGTCACACCTAGAACACTGTCATTCAAATATTCCTACTAGAAATGTAGATGCTGCCTTCTCCTTAAAAGTCTGGAACACGCAAACCTTACATGAGCAGTCAGTCACGGGAAAACACACATTCGCAAGTGAGAATAGGGGGAGGTGAGAGAGGAGTGGGCAGCGCAGGCATTCGGGGTCGCTGAACCCTGCCCTTTGACCAACTACCCCTCAGGCTGTAGTTACCAGCAGTTTCTTCACGGCCTCAGCGGCCTCTGGGCCCAGCTCATTCACACTCTTCCTTAGCCCTTCCACAAGGTGCTCAACAGAAATGCCCAGAGTTTTCAGAAGCAGTTTTAAAGGATCCAGGGTGAGAACGTTGTCCAGAGGTAAAGGTAAGGCATTGTTGACAGGAAGTGGCACCTTGTTGACGAGGAAGGCGGTAGCTGCAGAGCAAAAGGGAAACCAAGTGAAACAGGAACATCCGCTCCTGTCGGTGACCTCACCACCTTCCACTCTGTCCATCAACAGCTGTGTTCCAGCCACAGTCATCTTGGGCCTTTGCACCTGCTGTCCCATCTCTCTAGAGCTTTCTTTCCCCAGATAGCTACATGTTTTTCTTCTGCACATTACTTGGTTTCTCCTCCAATGTTACATTCTCAGAGAGGCATCTGAAATGGCACTCCTGTCACCCTCTATCTTTATATTTTTCTTACCATTATGTAGAATTTTTTTTTTTTTGCCTTCATCCTCTCCATGTAGGTTCCATGAGAACAAGGAACTTAGGTTTTATTCACTACTGCACCCCAAGCCTAGTGCACCCTACTGCACCTTGGCACGTGCAGTAGACACTGTGAGTGACTGCACGGGGATGTACTTCACATGGAGTTGTCTCTGCAGCACAAAAGTTTGAAACCAAAGCAGAGATGCCATAAGGAATCTCAACCTGGGGACAGGAATGGGCCCAGGCACAGCCCAGGAACTGTTCCCAACCAATGTAACTCAATACTACAAAAATAACTGAACACTGATTCTGTACCAGTTGGTGTAGCTACCTAGAAGAGTAAGACAAGAATACTCCATTCAGAGAACTCACAGTGTGGTGGACAATAAGGATCTGTGTGTGCAGCAGTGCGGCACAGGCTGGGCTGGCACTGTGGACAAAGCTCTACCGAAGAAGGGATGACTAATTCTAATGTGGGAGAGTGATGCAGGGATCTTCCCAGATGCTAGAGTTAGATCTTGAGGCAAATGCCAGGACCAAAAGGTAAGGAAGGGAACGGCATTTTAAAGAGAACAAAATTAACAAAGACACTGTGATATTAAAATAAAAGTGCATACACAGTAAGGTGAGCCTTCTGTCCAGAATGGCTGGAGCTGAGGACCCCATGGGGGCGCGCTGAGGAGGAAGAAAGCAAGGGGAGGCTGCAAAATCCAGGCGAGGTCAGATTTTTCAAGGGCTCAAATGGCATACTAATGAGTCTGAGATGTGTTTTTTTTCCTGAGGGCAATGGGGAGCTATCAAGGCTTTTATGTGATACAACTGCATTTTCTATCTTCAGTTTTAGAAAGGTGACTTTCACATAGAAAATGAATCAGCATAAAATTATAAAGAATGGGAAAATATGTATGACACGTTTTTATAAAACATGTGCAGATATATAAACATATATGTGTATGATCATACACATAAGAACACACATCCTCTTGCTGGCTAAGATGCTGCCATAGTTCATTTTCCTTCGGAATCTTTTTCATTTCCTCATTCAGATCATAAAAATTGAGCCTGTTCACCTGTCTCATCTTCATCTTCTACCACCAATTTCCCCTCCAAAATGCTCTTGCAGAGGGGCAATGTTTATTTCCCTCTACCCTTTAATAGCCACCTCTACCAACAGATGTTTGTCCCTGGACACTAAAGGACAAGAAAGCTGAGACGGATGAAGTTACAAATTTGTCAAAAATTCTCTATAAACACAAGACCAACTGTGCTGATGTGGGTGTGGGCAGCACCTAGTTTCTCATAATTCATCTCCTTCCATTACACCCTCTGGTAAGAGTCTTTCTGCGTGTACTTTCAATTTCTGGGGAAAAGCCTGCAAAGCATTCTGTGCTCTGAGTGAGCAGTAACTCAGACGCACCCAAATGTCTTTCTGCTGGTGAAACGACTCTCTCCAAAAACAATGGGTCATTCCCCATTGTCCTCCAAGAAGCCAGCTCCTATACCCTGCCTAGAAATTGAACAGGTCGCCCCTCAGTTCTTACACACAGCTCTAGTACCACTGTGATGGCTTCTGCAGAAGCCGTAGCTCCCCGTCACACTATGGGCGCCCTGAGAACACTACTTATGTCTGATTCCTACCTGAATCTCCCAGTGCTTATCCAACGCCCAACAGGCGGTAGCCATCTGTGAAATGTCCATTGAGTGTATGAACAGATAAATGTAGCTATGTCTCAGGAGAACCAACCTGGCAACCTGACCGATTAGAGATGACAGCAAGAATGATGCCACATAGTTTCAAAGGCATAAAAGAAAGAAGTTGCAAAGTCAGATTTTGACTAAAGATTAAGGAAGATAAGGAAATCTATGGTGAACAATGTTCAACAACTAATCTTTGTGGACCCTCAGTGGGAGCTGGCTAACTTCTTATGTAGGATAAACTGGGAGTACTGGGTCAGGGCTTGGGTTGCGGGGGCAGGTAATCAGTGAGCGGTATCTGAAATCCCTTCCAACCTTACCAGTCTATGGCTCTAAAGCTCCCTCTCCCATATTCCACAGGGAGCCTAGGTTTACTAGCCGGTTCCTATTATCAGAAAAGTAGAGAGATATACGTTCCAGGCTACTTACCAGAGTAACCGCACAGGCCAACGGCCACCAGCAGGAGCACAGTGACCAGCTTCATGACAGGTTATCTGGGATATTTGCCTAGAATTTAAAAAGCGAACCCACCGAGCCAGGGGTCCTGCTTGCTGCGCCGCGTGTTAACAGCTGCCTTCGCACCCACACATATTTATACGCACACCGAGGTCCTGAATTTCAGTCCCTGCCACTTGACTCGCCACAGCAAAGAAGAGCGTGAAGGTCATGTTTCCTCATTAAACAACTCAGAGGATTTTCCGCTTTCCCTCAGGTTCCCACAAGAAACAAAGCCCTCGCTGCAAGCATTCTCAAGGGCCTCTGGCTCAAGCCCTTGCACAGAGGCCACGAAGACACCAGGGGGAGGCAAAGGGCTCTAAGGCTTCAAGAACGTTGAAACCGAAGGGAAGGTTTTCCACTGGGATTCAAAGGAGTGAAAGTTCTGTCGAATTCCCCCAGCTTCCCATTTCTCTCGAGGTGGGAGAATCACACTACCCTGGCGTGCGGGATAGAGAGCCACCCGGTCGTGGAAGCGATCTGGGGGCTCCACCAGCCCTGGCACAGGACAGGCTCAGCTTAATGGCACCTAGTCCCACACTTCTCTAGAATGGCCTCTGCCCATCCCAGCCCCACTCACTCATCTCCTCAGCGAGATCTTTCATCTTTTCTAGTGCCTCGGGGTGTGCCTTTCTCTGCGCCCTCATGGGGAGTAATAGGCTCGGGATCTAAGGTCAAAGTGCCTTTTTTTAAGAGCTGGGATTCACTATTTATTCTTTGTATAATCTCGGATTCGACATTTTTATCTATAGCACTGGTCTCCCCATCTAAAATGGGGACATTAAGAGCAGCACAGTCCCAAAGATGTGACCCTAAGAAAATATTTTTTTGCAAGGCCTATCTAGACAAACAAGTGAGTCACCAAAATATTTGCTTTAGACCTCTCTGGCAGTTCAGCTCATTGTAACTGTGTGAAAGAAATGCTGTGCTGGCCACAGGAACAAGCTACTTGAAAGGCCGGGGGGACCCAGGATGGCCTTGCATGTAAGCGCAGGTCCTGGAGTTCTCTGGGGACCCTGGTGCCTCCCATGCAAGGAGGAGAGGAGAGGGAACCTTGAAGGAGAACAGCAGGGGTCTGAGGGAGCTGTGTCAAGGCACAGTCCCTGTGAGGCGCAAGTCTAGGAGCTGGGGCCCAACCTGAGGTCGCGGGATTGTTACGAGGATTTACTAAAACTGTTGACAAAGGCTGTAACCGAACCAAATCAAGATTAACACTTAATAAGTGCCATTTCTTATTAATTTCTATAAGTAGCTGAGTTGCCACGGCCATTTCTTTACTTTTCTGCTACACGCACTGCATGAAGGAGATCCTGGATTACTGCCGCTCACGCTCTGTCCTGCCACTTCTACTGCTTTCCCGGCAAGAGACTGCTTCCATTTTTTCCTGCGTATTGCCACCTCGCCAGGGATGGTGGTGTGCCAAAACGCTCAAAGAGCAAGGTTGTATGGTAATTTGAGTCTATGCCATCCTTTATTTTTATGTTATAATCTTTTCATGGGACACTAACTAGCCCTGCCCAAATCTGTGCTTGACATTTGCGAGTTTGCTTTCCAATCCTTTCCCTACACTTCCCCTCTTCTGCTCGGACTTATATAGGGAGTTGAGCTTGTCACACTGTGGCTTCCAGGCTTCCTTGCCAGCTGTGTCTGGGCTGGATAATGGAAGGAGCAGGTAGAAGCTGGAGGTGAGAGAAAGGGAAAAGCCAGGATGCCTCCCTCCTTCAGCTTTAGGAGACACCCTGGCCAGGGACTGCGTCTTCTCCATTGCTCCAGCTGCTTCCAGAAACACTCTTTGTCCGTGGTCCCATGCAAGCCGGGCAGATCCGCCACTGTTCCAGCTTCTGCTAGATGGCTCCAGCTCTGGGCCCCGTTTCTCACTCTGCCCCCCTGGCCAAGGAGCAGTAGCGGCCTCCAGCATTTTATAACCTCAGGGTTGACTCACTTCCACCACTACTACCACCAACTTCATTTCTACCACATTGTAAATTATCCTCCAAGTTAAATTCTTCCTATTTGATCACCTGGTATGATTTTGATTTCCTGGCTGGGTTCTGACTAGTACAGCACCCTAAAATACTACAGCCCTTTTGGTAAAAGTAGATCTTTCCTTCTGAAACTCTCATAAGCTCCACGTTACGAAGCCATGAGGGGCACGGCCAAGACTCTTCCCAGAGAAACACAGCATCATACGCACAAAGACATGATTCTCCCTTCCAGCCTCAGAAGGGTTTGCTACCATCTTGAGCATGTCTGCTGGTCCCAGAGGTGAGTTCTTTCCCAGGAGGCTCCTCAGATCTCTTTGTTAATACATTTCTGAGGGGCCTATCAAGTAGTCTGTCAGACATGTGGTCTTGACTGAAGCCTAATAGTAGATGTGAATGGCTACACTAAAGACTGGAAGTTGCTCCACACAAAACACACACGCACAGTCATCAAGCACTACTGTTTTCACTCATGTGTTCAACAAGTGTTTATTGAGCATCTACTGTGTGCCAGGCACTGTATCAGGGACTAGGGCTGGAGGAGTAAAACAAACAAGCAAATTTCATGCCTTGATGGACTTAGCAGAGTAATGGGATAAACAGGTAAACAAAGAAGGAAAAGAGCTAGTGGTCAGTGTTATGAAGAGGCAAATAGGGTGTTATGCTAGAGAACAAGTGGTTGGGGAGTCCAGCCAGACTTAAAAAGAGACTTGGACATGGCTACTTCCAGGCTTCCTCTGATCTGAGCCATTGTATTATCACATCTTTTTATTCTGTGTTTTTTGAGGTTTTCACACCTTGGGGCCTTGCTGACCCTGGGGATACTGTGCAGGGTTGGCTAATTTCTAGAGACAATAAACAATGTACCTGGAGCACACCTTCCATAGGCAAACGCACCAATCCAAAGCCCACACTGCCAACCATCTCCTTTATGGAGCTCTAACGCTGATCATGACAGGGCCAGGTGCTGGACAACTAGGGGCAGCCCCTATACCCTGAGCCCACGGAAATGATTCAAACTAGCCTATCCTCAGCCTGCTCCCCCTGGCTCCCCCATCCCTCCCCATGGGAACCACAGAAAAGGCTTTGCCCCCTTCCTGCCACACTTCCTGACCAACCTGGTGCTTCCTGCGTGGCACGCCCCCTTTTCTTGGGATCTGTGATTTTAACAAACTTTTTAATGGCAGTCATCTCCAGATCTGTTAGCCTGAATAATAATAAAACTTATATTTTAAAACACCCATCTAGCTTTTTCTTACAATGGTACTTTTTTTCTTTGCAGCATAATTACTTGAACCAATGCCTTTTTCCCCGGACTAATTTATAAACATCTTGAGGGGGTTTGTCTTGTTCATGTTTGAAACCTACACACTTGCTAATATTAGGAGCAACTAATCGGTGCCGGGCACTGCACTTGGCTTACGGTGTCCATCTCACTCTCACGAAACCGCTGATGATAAGAGCTTTCATCCCATTTTATAAATGATAATCTGAAGCTAGAAGCAATGAATTAGCTGCCAAGGTCACGTGGACAATAAATAACAGGGCCAAATTTGAGTCCTTTCTTTTCTGATTTATATTTCTTTACCTTTAAACAATTAATATGTATTTCCAGGAAGCATTTATAAAATAATTTATGAAGAGAAATGAAAGGAAAAAAATTAATGTCAGTGTTTCTAAATTAATTTTGGACGTGCTTTTTGAATGGGTTTCTTATGGAGATTAAATTTATAATTGGGAGTAGAAATTCAATTAGCCATTCAACAATTATTTATTGAGCACGTTTGGTGCATCTGGCTCTGTGGTGATTCTGGGAATACAGCAACACCAAATTGGGCACAAATCTTGCCTCCTTTTAATTATGTTAAAGAAAACTGTTAGAAGCAAGTTAGGAAGTCCTTTTTTTTTCCCTCTATCAGAGGAATAACAATAATAAAGAGGTCTCTTCAATGTAGATGGAAGACCCTGATAGGAAAAAGAAAGGAATCAGCCTGAGATTTCATCTAACACTACTTTCTGGCTGAAAGGAGACAGTATCAGAAACATCAAACTAGAGCCTGGCCTCTTCTTTACTTGCTGCAAATTGGATGGTCAAAAGTGACCTACACGTAAGTCTATATAAAAGGGAGAAAATAGTATTAAAATTTGACTTTAAGAACACAAGCACGTAACATATAATCAAATGTCAAAGCTCAGTATATCGACCTCATAAAGTGTGGATGAAAACAAACACATCTGTTCCTGGTTCTTTGCCATACTGATCGCTTCCTATTTGGTGCAAGCAAATCAATCCACTGTCGTTTGAGGCTAACTTTTAGCCCCTTTTCTAGGCCCTGCAGAGAAATGCAAAGGGGATGTGAGCGTAGGAGGATTTCACACAGAAAATGACTAAGATCCAACTGAAGCAAAAC
Source organism: Mormoops blainvillei (assembly GCA_004026545.1). Lineage (NCBI taxonomy): Eukaryota > Metazoa > Chordata > Mammalia > Chiroptera > Mormoopidae > Mormoops > Mormoops blainvillei. Next base: position 86,164 of record PVJD01005211.1, read on the forward strand.
CTAGGGAACCTCAGAGGGAGATAAGGGATCCGTCCAAGCTTGATTTTTCAGTGAAGACCTCAAGAATTCCAGTGATTTTTTAATATAAAAATCTGGATAAGCAGAGAGGCTGAGAAATAAAACCAGAACCTGCCATGTTTTATTTTAGAAAACACTTTGAGACAATGACATTGGCTGAAGAGAAAGGCGTATGGACAGTGTGTCTTTCATCTTTCTGTGACCAACACTATTCATGCAGTGTCTGGTCACAGTAGACGTTAAACAAGCATTTAGTTTATAGACAAACAATCAATGAGTTGTGTCAGCTGAGTTCGATGGGAAGGAATGGCTATAAGAACTAAAGTCTGTCTGAGTTTGATCTGGCAAGACTTGATCAGTAGTGACAAATGAGAGTTTCTGAGCAGGAGGAAAGCTGGTCATAAAAGTTTATAAGGCAAATTAGTGTAGAGGGAGGCAGAAAGTCCTTTCAGGCTCCTGAACTCTGGGCCCAGGTGACTCTATACTGCCAGTCCATGGCCCATTCCTACATTCACAGCTAATGTCACCACCTTTTTAGGGGACCAGAACAGCATGTGCTACACCTTACTTCCAGCAAGATGCCAAGCCTCATAGAGGACAGGTCTTCCAAGCCCAGAAAGCATTCTCCCCACCATGATCCTGTCCTAAGTCCCACCTTCAACTGCCCTTTGTAGAGGAACGATTTCACCATGCACTCCTGGCAACCTTGCACGTAGGCAAAGGGTGGAGCTGTAGCTTATCTGAGACTTAGAGGAACCCCTCGCAATGCTCCTGGAACGTGAGAAGATGGGAGTCCTGTAGGGGCTGCTATAAGCCACCTTTCCCTCTCCGTCTCATCTTCCCAGGGTGGCTGTCGTGGACGTTCCTCATTGCCTCCCAGGTTCTATGAGGTGTGGGGCTTTCTGGTCTATCCACCCGCATCCTGAGAACAGAGCAGCGGACTGTAAAACCAGAGCGTCTTAGCTGCAGCCTAGAACTGGCCCCTCAGCAACAGGGTATCCGACAACTTGCGTGCTGTCTTCCAGTCCCTCTTGCTTGGGTGTCATCCTTTTGGATGTGTGAGTCAAAGATGACAGGGAGCTGACACTTCTGACTTAACGCGTCTCCTTGCTGTCTGTGTAAGTGATAAACTGTCTAAATCCAAAAGTGGTTCGTTGGACCTTTAGCAGTTCTGTCCGTCGGACCTTGGCTTTGCCTTGTCCCGTACGTGTGAGTTTGACACACTGCCGATAAACAGCCACGCTGCCACTAACAGCCACACTGCACATTCTCTGTGAGGGAGCATCTCCAAGAAGGACATCAAAAGTTTACGGCGTACTTGGCCGAGTTATAGGTCTTCACTCAGTGCCTCAGCCATAAATCATTTCCCTCTTTCCAAATGTTTATACTATGACTCTTGTGACCACAAGTACAGGGTGGGGAGGCCCTTTCATAAGGCATGTGGACGCCTGGCAAGTCCCACACAAACGTGCACAGTCGGCGGTGTTTGCTCAACAACGTCTCCAGCTTCTCCAACCCTTCCCAGTGCTGGGACTGCTCTTTTGTTCCTTGAATGCCCCTATTCTTCCTTTAGTGACTAAGGGTGCTGGTCCCGGAGCCAGCCTGTCTGGCTCCACGTCCTAGTTCCTCCACTGGGAAAATTAATTCGCCTCTCTGGGCCTGTTCCATCACCGTATAAACCAAGGCTAACAAAAGTATCTTCATTATTGGATGGTTATGAGGAGTAACGAGATAACATACATGACATGCTTACAAAAATTAGTGCCTGTGAATGGACACTCAATATATATTACATGGTATTATTATTATTCCGCCCTCCCTATCTCTACTTTTAGTTTTCCAGCTTTCTAACCGTAACCTCAAAGACAGCAACCACCATTACCAACAAATTCACAAATACTACTTCTCGGTTATTTAATTCTGACTGACCTTATTTATAAATTTCTCTTTAATCAATTTCATATTTCTTTGGCTTGCTGTATAGAATAGGAGAGGAATGGATAACCATGGTATCGGTAAACAAATAATGGGGATTTCTTTGGCCTCAGGTTTTTAACCTGAGCCAATTTCAGACCCCCAGAAAAGATCTGAGTATAGTACAATAAAACTTTTTATGAACCACTTGAGAGTCAGCCGATGGCCTGAGGCTCCATCACTCACAAATCCTAGTGCACACTGCAAGCAAAGACATTCTCCTATATGGCCATGATCCGAGATCTAACATAATTACCATCTAAGGCTTAGGCCTAAGTCCAGTTAACTGTCTCGATAATGTCCCTTATAGCAAAAGAATACAGTTCAGAATCATGAGTTACACTTAGTTGTCACGTCTTTTTAGTCTTCTCTAGTCTGGGAGAGTTCTTCGCTCTCTCCTTGACTTCCATGACCATGACATTTTTTAAGATTATGGGCCAGTTGGTTTTTTTTTAAACCTACTGAATCAGAAACTCTGGAGCTAGATCCCAGTAACGTGGTTTTATAAGCCCTCCAAGTGATTCTGATGTATGTTAAATTTTGAGAATCACCGCAATAGAAGAAAGAACAATTGTCTTAAGATCAAACAGACCACAGTTCTAGACTCCCCTTGTTAACAGGGTGGCTTGGAGCCAGATATTTCATTTTAGTTCCTTTTCATTTTTTAAATTAAATTTTTATTTTTTATTTTAGAGGTGGGGGAAGGGAGGGAGAAAGAAAGGGAGAGAAACATCAATGTGAGAGAGAATCATCAACTGGCTGCTTTCTGTAAGCACTCTGACAGCTCTGACAGGGGACCGAACCCCCAGCCTTTCAGTTTGTGGGATGATGCCCAACCAACTGAGCCACGCTAGCTGGAGCTAGTCACTTTTTATTCTTTAAAATTAGAAAAATGTAGCTGCCTCGCAATGTTGGTGGTAAATAAGTCAAGTCACGTGCATTTGAAGGCGGTTTGTACATAAAGGCTTTAAGGGAGTGTAAAGGACTCTGATTCTGCTGGGCAAGCTGAGCCCTGATCAGGATGCCTGCTGTGCTGGTGAAAGAAAGCCGTTTCAGCTGCTTCTCCCGTAGCCTATTTACCGGACGACATGGAGTCTGCCAGAAGAGCCAATCCCGTGGCTCTGATGCATCTATCCAGGAGCCCGGCTCAGAGCTCCAGGGCGCACAGGTACAGGTTGCCTGGGAGCTATGGGATGACCTGGTTGAAAGACACACACACACAGACACACACAGAGCAAGGTCAGGATTTGTATTCTAGGCGCATGAAAATATTAATACCAGAAAATGAAGCTGAGGGTGGTACATGCTGAAAACGAAAGACTGCTTTGAGCCAAGAGGGGTTATGGCAAGGTGAAATTATATGGAAGCGGAAACTTACATAAAAGATATAAAAAGGTTGCTGTCTAGAGAGAAAGAGGAGAGCCGAGAGAAAGTAAGTTACCTTAAAAGATGGCAACTTTGTGATGCACACAGGACAGCAGAAAGGAGAGCTGACCTCTAAAGCGACCTCAGCCACTGATGGCTTTCTAGCATCAATGTATTAGGAATGTATTAGGAATCCCTCCTAATATTGTACACGACCCTTTCCCTTGAGTGGGTCCCTATTTCTCTAAAGCCAAAATCCTCAGTTCAGTCCATTTTTATTTTTATCATGTTTACATTGTAGAAGAGAAGACCCAACCTGGCAAGGAGGCCAGAAAATGCATCATTGCCTTCAATTGCAGGATGGGTTATTCAAAGGAAAAGGGGGGTGGGGGGGCCTGTCCCATGTGCTTCCAGAAGCCGGAGCTAGAACAAACAGACAGGAGTTAGATGATCTGGGGCGGCTTAAAAAGAAAGGCTTTACTAACAAAATTTTGTTACTTTTCCCCCCAAATTTTCTCTTTATACTTCTTTCCTTTTATCAATGTTCTATCATGAGCATGTTTAAAGGTTTAAAATTAAAACCTGTTTTGAAAATGTTTTTAAGCATTGGATCCTTCCCATAAACATCTTTATAAAGAGGTGTTTCCTTTGGTAAACATTGCATTAGCGGTGTTTGTTAAAAGTTTCCATGTGAAGTTCAGCAAATGATTTATGGGACTTGAACACTCTTCATTGGACCCAGTCTCTGTCCTGAACTGAGTGGACAATGCAATGTTTGACCAAGAGACTCTGAGCAAATTCCAACCTAAGACTCGACGTACTGTTCTTTAGAGATTTCCTCTTTAATCCTTCTCTAATATAGAAATAGAACAACATGTTCACATGATTAAGGCCTAACCTATTTACAAGGGACACACACGAATGTTTGAGCTGCACCAATGTCCTAAGTCGAGAATGTGGGGATAGAAGATGGTTTCTTAGCTTGTTTAAGAATATGGTTGTGGACTCACTCACAACAGTTTTTAAACGCCAGTTCTAATCATGTGGTTTCCAGTGTGGCAAGCAAGGTTCTTAACTTACAACTTCTTGGTTTTCTCATCTGTTAATGGGGATAAAAACAGTCCTCCATGCGTTTTTGCAACATTAAATAAGTTCCACGGCATTTGGCATAGTTCCCGGCATGCAATGGGCACTTTCTATTACTTATTTACTTTGTATTATTTGACATAAACTTTTATTCCCACTGGTGCTTTCATTAACAATTATTTTTGGATTTGCCATTATTATTAATGAAGAAGAGAGTTACTTTTGCTTCCAATAGTTTGGGTAACTCTTTACCTTTTCAGTCTTTCTACCTAGTAACCCCATACCCACAGAGGCAGATATTTTCCTAAACTCAGTATACATATGGTGACTGAAGTTTAATAAAATCTCAGTCAGACATTTTCCCAGCTCTAGAGACCACAGGTGTCTGAGGCCATTCTCCCCCTCAACTCTGATAAAGCCCAAATTTATGAGAGAAGCCAAGTGAGAATGAAGGTTGAATACATATGTAGTCAAAAGGAAGCTTCGAAACCCTTTAAATTTTACATTTTTAGGTGCACATCTTTCTCTCCAAGTTTACGTGACCTCAGCAGGGAGATAATCTAGTTGGAAAGACCCTAAGGTCTGGACTTGGCCCAATGGCCCATCCATATCCCTGCAAAATTATTTCTGTCCTGAGGCCACCTTTACTCTCCCAAACACCCCTAGGCAGCTCATTGCAAGTTTGGATAGTTCTGACTATTGACAAGTACTTTTAAATATTTTCCTAATATCTGTCTTTTTTCACTCATTGGTCCCAATTCTGCCCTCTCAGGGCACAAAGGAAAATGTTCTCCCATTTTACTCAATAACTTTTCAGATATATCTGATATCCCCTCACATAATTATTGCATGTTTTAATTATTCATTTATTTATTAAATGAAAAACATTCGTTTAATAAATAAAAGAACGGTCTCTCAAGAGAACGGAACAGCATTCAGAAAAACTAATCACTACACACTCTATCGGAAGCCATGCTTGGCACTAGGAGGGTACAACAGGAGAAAAAAAATGATACAGTCCTTAACTTCTTGAAACTTACATTATCCTAAGTCTTTACTCCAGATCAAAAGTTCTTAAGTATTTTTTTCAACTCAGAATAACTCAATAGCAAAACCCCACAAACAATCCTGAGGAAGTGAAGAGCCAATTTTCCAAAGAAGGTGTACAAAGAAGGTATTGACAAGAATTAATTCATTAATAAAATGTGAAAGGTTAGTTTGAGAGTGGTAGGCTCAGAAGCGTGAAAGGGAGTTCAATATCACTGACCATCAGGGAGGGCAAGTCAAAACCACGATGAGGTATCACTCCATACCTGTTAGAAAGGCAATCATCAAAAAGACGCGGGCTAACGAGTGCTGGCAAGGGCGCGGCGAAAGGGAGCCCTTGTGCCCGTCAGCAGGGACGTAAGTCTTACAGTTGCTGCGGAAACCTGTATGGAGGCTCCTCAAAGAATCAAAAACAGGACTCGCACACGATCCAGAAATCCCATGTCTGGGTGTATATTCAAAGCAAATGAAATTACTATCTCAACAAGATATCTGCATTCCCGTGTTCACTGAAGCGTCATTTACAATAGCCAAGACAGGGAAACAACCCAAGTGTCCATCAAAGGGTGAATGCATAAAGAAAATGTGGTGCATTTATACACAGTGGAACATTATTCATGGGTATTAAAATTTTGAAAGTAGCTTTAACATGACTTGGTGACTCTGTTAGGGGACAAAGGAAACTGGGAGGAGACAGAGATGACGTTGTTGCTAAATGACTGAACCAAGTCAAAATCCAGGTGTTCTGCTTCCTTAGGACCATGAGATGCAGAGCACACCGCCCACAGGAAAGCCCACCCGAAAGACCCAGGGCAGTAATCCAGGCACGGGGCAGAGCGATGGAACAGGAATACAAAGAAGGATGTGGATAAAAAAATGAACTAGGTATTTTGGTTAATTAGATCAAGGGCCATGGAAACGTAGGAACCAATGATGCTGATGCTCTCAAGAGAACGGAAGTTTGGAAACAGAGAACTGACAGGAAAGATGGTCAGATTTGTTTTATAAAGTACATTTAAAATGAGGTCAGATTATCAGTGGAAACGCTCCATGGTAGAATAAAGCCAGGGAGGATCTGGAGACATCTACAAAGTATCTAGGAATGTGAGAAAGACTAAAAGGTCATTTTAATTGGCAAGAATTAATTCATTAATAAAACGTGAAAGGTTAGTTTGAGAGCGGTAGGCTCAGAAAGCAGAATCGACTCTAGCTGTTTTCATTTTCTTCACACATTCTCTCTTCTTCTTGCCGTGGATGCCCCATGCCCGCCCTACACTTCCTTATTTGAAATGTGATCAGTTACACATTGCTCTTTTATCCCAAAATATATGTCTCTACCTTTAGCTATAGATTTTTTTTTGGGGGGGGGAGGGTTTCCACATAACACAAAAACTTTCTTTGTTCTTCCAGTAAACATTTACATTTCTCAACTGAAATGCTTCCTTCTCTAGTGTTGGAACAGCTAGTTAATTATTGCCAGAGAAGAATCAGTGCCAGGCTGGGAGAAGAGCAAAGCCTCTGCAGAGTGAGACAGACTCAGGGCTCTACCAACAAGGAAACCTGGACGGGAGGTGTTCGCAACTGTTCTGGGCCCGAAGGAGGTGGTCTCCGACACTAGCGGCTTGCTGTTTTTTAAAAAGCTAATGTAACAGAAGCTCAGATGTTTCCTATATATTAAATACATAATATAGAAGTATTTTACCAAAAAGACGGACGAGAAAGGGCCAGAAGTTTAATGTTAGCTGCGGTGCGGCAGCAACAGTGGTAGTTACCACTTATTAAATTGTTGGCACCATGGTCTGAGCTATGAGCTTTACATGCAACACGCTCTTTACTCCTCATGACAACTCCATGAAGCAGGTAGAGGTTCACAGTCCCTAATTTGTAATTGCAAACCTCACAGAATTACGAAAACCAGGAGTTGTTGTTTCATTTTGTAACTCATTTGACGGCAAAACCTGCCAAGAGATGATTTAAGGCTATATATTTTTATATTATAATATTACCGTATGTTTGACTAGAGAGTATCTCATATGATTTTCTAAAATTAAAAAAAATCTCTGAATTCTAAAACTCATCTGGCATTGGAGTTTTGGAGAAAAGATTGTGAAAATTAAGGATCAGAAATGTGAAGTTTATCTCAAAGTCACAAATGTAACATGCTAAAAATGTTATCACCTCAACTGCTGACATCAGAGTCTATCTTAGGGAAAGAACTGTCTTTGCAGAGCGGGGGTCGGGGGACACCCTGAAAAGGAGTTATTGGGTGTAGTATCTTGAATACCTAGGTGTCATTTGGTTCTGCTTTAGACAAAGAAAGAAACTGACTGTTTTGTCCTGGAGTGGAGGGGGTAGAAAAGAGAAAGAAGGAGAAGGAGCAAACAAACATTTGTGGGGTTGGCCTCTGCTTGGGGGGAAATGACCAAGGAGACCCCCCAAGTAAGAGTACTTTTAGGGGCTGCTGTGTTGTTTTGTTGTCTGGTGTCTAATGCATTACCTTTCATCATTCCTTTGCAAACTTACTCAAGTCTACTAGGTCCACAAATGCTTAGGGTGAATGGAGTTCCTTCCATTTTATCAGGCACTCTAGATTAAACGATGTGCTTAATGCTGGAGATTAAAAAAAAAAAAAGGTCATAAATGCAGGAGTTTAATGGAAGAGAAAAGAAAATAAAAAATTAGGATTCCTGGTTTAATGTTCTATAATAGAAGCATGCCTACAGGCAGAGTTTGCACCGATAAGGGAGCAACTCTTACTGTCTAGCTGAGTACAATTATCCTAGCCATATATCCTCGGGGCAGTCAAAATAGGGAAGACCATTGTCACATGATACTGAAAAGTGATTCTTCAATAACTATTATTTGGATATACATCTACTACTAGGATTCTCAATGCTAGAAAAATTTCGCTCTTGAGCTCTACAGTTGCTTTTGATCTTTCTTAGCAGTCTTGTATTCAGAAATACAATTGTCACCCTGACTGATGCGGCTCAGTGGGTTTGGCTTCATTTCACAAAGCTAAAGATCACAAGTTCAATTCCTGGTTAGTCGGGGCACATGCCTGGGTTTCGGGTTCAGCCCCTGGTCAGGGTGCATATGAGAGGCAAAAGATAGATGTTTCTCTCTCATGCTGATGTTTCGCTCCCTCTCTTTCTCCCTCCTGTCTCCTCTCTCTAAAAATAAATAAAATCTTTTTTTTTAAATTGTCTCAAGCTGTTCTCTTCCTTTACTTTATTTTATTGTACTTTTCAAATACAAGCAGAAGTTTATTTAGAAGTCACAGAGTAGAAAAAGTGAACCAGGTAGGCTACACAGACGCAGGAAACTCCTACAGAGGCCAAAGAAGGGTCCTTGGAGCTTCAGAGAAAGGAGGGCAAAGAAAACCCACTTGAGGAGAAGGAGAGGGGGAAGGAAAGACACTGAAGAAAGAGAGAGAGAGAGGCTTGAGGGAAGAAAAGGTGGATAGTGTGATGAGAGAGAGAGAGAGAGAGAGCGAGGGAGAGAGAGAAAGACTGACCTGAGGGAAGAAGAGGATAGCACGGCACTCCAGAGAGTGAGAGGGCCCCTGTTATCTTCCTTTATTACCCCACAGTAAACACTTATCACTTGCCTTTTATGTGTTGAATACTGAAAGGCTCTATAAAGGGTTTATGACATTATTTTCTTTTTTTTTTCACTCTGATAAATGATTAAAGGAACTAAGAATTTTGAGACTGAAGAAAGAAGTATTTGGAATGAGCCTAGCGGTTGTCCACACAAATCTATATTTAAAGTACATTATTTTCCATCTTAAATCCTTTATGACCCCATGTCCTCTTTCAGCAACAGCCTGTGTTTCCAACTCTCTTTGGAGCAAAAGTCCTTGAAATAGGTGTGTTCCCTTTGTGGCTACTTCTTACATGCTACTCACTATTTAACTTACTTTAGACGGAATTTACATATGACTTCTACCAACACCTAATACATCATAAGTGTCAATAAGTACTTGCTGAATAAAAGAGTACATCAGTTATACAATTCCCATGTAGTGAAACTGAGGCACTCCCACCTGGAGCAAAAGGACAGGAACGAGAAAAAGCACTGAGCAGCGTCATCCAAGGGACAAGAGATATGGGCAAGTTCTCTGTGGGAGAGTACGTCAAGGTATAACTTTGAGTAAGAAGCGAATACTTTCGTTTTTTAAAGAAGTGAATTAGTGAGATTTTGCGCACCATTATTAGAGTCTTGTGCAAAGAATGAGAGAGGGGGTAACAGCGCGATGGGTCACTGCTGTGGTCAAATAGCCCTAGAGTAGCATTCTAGCTAGTTCCTTTACAAAGCACAAAGCCGAAACACAACGGTGCTGTGGGAGAAAGGCTTGAAGCAGTATCAAATGAGAAGTAGCTGATAGGCTGCCTCACGGAAGAGAAGATCTAGAGTAGACCATAGTCATTATGAGCAAATATTTGAAGGAGGCTCATAGTGATAATAAAGCAGAATTGTTCTGAGGCCAAGGATTAAGATAAATGGATGGAGGCTGCAGAAGGTCAGCTTCCAGTTCCCTACAAAGGAGCACTTATTGCCATCTCTCACTGGCAGTATTTAAGCACTGGCTAGATGTCCACCAGTAGGTAGATGAAATTTAAACAAAAGATGGAGAGTTGGAACAGAATATTCCTGTCTTTCCCAATCCTGTGACGAACAGTTATTCCAGCGAACAACTGCAAACATTGGAAAGGTGTGCTGAGACAGCCAGCTGACGTTCACTTTGCCTTGAAATAGCGCTGTTACGAATAGCATCTGCACTCCCGAAGGTTAACGGTGAGACTCTTCTCGTGATGGCGGTTACCACAGCCGGCTGAGCGGCATACAGAGGAGCCTCCCGGCTCAGTCTCTCACGGACAAAGACACAGCAAGTGCTCATCTCCACTCTTTGTGACATTCCTTGACTATAAAGAAAGCAAGGCCAAGACAGAGAAGCAGACTTCAACTCCAGTTAGAGTCTGAGTGGTCTCAGTTAAAGACCAACTTCAATGAGACCCACGTGGTGTGAGACAGGTAAGGGCTGTGTTTTCCACAGCCACAGGTGGGCCTCTGCGAAGTCAGGAACTGGTAGCCACTAGCAAAGACGAGGCCTTACAGAGGGGAAAGGCTGCCATCTGCTGTGCACGACAGTGAACAGAAGTGCTGCACCCGGGAGTCTAGTAGGTGATACGGAGAAAAACACATTAGATAAAAAGTCTAGTGTAGTATCTGAGCAAGGATAGAACGAAGGGAATAGGATGCAGAGACTGATCCACGATTACATAGCCACTGCATTGTGACGGGGGGAAACACTAACTTCAATAACCGAAAATGGGCTGACCATCCACAAATCGATGTTGAAAAAGGGTCGAATCTTGACACCTATCTGCGTAATTTATAAAAATTAATTACAATGTATTATAGAGTTTCTAGAATTATATGGAATATCTTCATAATCATGGGGCAGGCAACATTTTCTTAAACAGGATACAAGTCTACTCTAAAACTTTAACAATAAAGAAAACTGGACTCAATTAAAATTAAGAATCTTTATTCATCAAAAGATATCATTAAGAGGGTGAAAATGTAAGCCACACAGCAGGAGATACTTATGACACATACATCTAACGAGGTTGACGCTGGCAGAGTGAAGAGGCCTTGCAGAACATCAGGTGGGTTGCCCGTGGAAATATTAAATTAGGAACCAAGGCCTGCTGAAGCTTAAGCCAGGGCTCTAACCATGTCATTAAGTTTAAATAACTGTTCCAAAGTGAAAAGTGGTGGAACATAAAGGTGTGCACTAAGAAGAATGAATAAGAGATATGGAGTCAGGTATATATTATACATGCATATGTGTGTGTGTGTGTATTTAACATATACATGTGAATATATACATGTATATATGTATACATGTATATCTATGTATGTATAGATTATAAATATGTATGTGTACATATATCAAAATATATGTTAGTATTTGGTCTCTGTGGCCAGGAATATGAAAACTGAAATATCTGTGTTTCAGTTTCCCTTGTAAACTGCATGGGAATAATAATGCTGTAAGGACTACAAATAATGAAAATAAAGTAACACAGTGCCAGGCATAGAAGCTTTTGAAAATTTTCAGCAATACTGGTTATAATTATAGTTATATAATGATGTAATTAACACAGTTATTATTTAGTGATAGCTTTATGAACTGGTATGAGAGAGAAAAATTTTACTAATTGATTCAAGTACCACAGATATTTGAGCCAAGCTAGAAAGGATGGGTACAATCAAAGCCACTGGAACCTGTCAGGAGAGTAAGCAGTAGAAGGAAAAGGGATTATTAAGAAAAGCCATGAAGTTCCATAAATAATAAAAAATAAGATTGAAGAGCTAAGACATAGCTAAGTCAAAGATGTCTTCAAATGTCAGACTAAATGCATTAGGCTCCATCTCGCTCGTTTCTGTCATTCTTCTCTCTAGTCAAAACTTGGACATAGGGTGAAAATGGTGAAGGGGAAAAAGAGAAACAAACTTCCAATCATAAAAATAATAAGTCACAGGGAGGAAACACACAGATAGGGAATATAGTCAATTATATCATGATAACTGTATGGGGAAAGATGGTTACTAGACTTATACTGATCACATCTAGGGGGGAAAAGGTTGAATGACTATGTGGTACACCTGAAACTACATAATATTATATGTCAATTATACTTCAATAAAAATACAACTTGGGCCCACGATGTGAAAATCAACAGGTGTCCAACAAACATCCCCATTCCAGCAAGTGTTATCAGCAACCATTACAACAGTTCTCTTAAGTGTTGTCATCATTCTTTATTCAAGTGAATAATTAGTCCTTGAAAAAGAGAGGAGTGGGTCATAATATGTTTGCTTGAGTTCTTGACGATACAAATAACATAGATATGTACACAGAGGAATTAAGAAAATGGGAGGATTTACGAAAAGTGAGGTCATTTAAGCACACTAAACACGACAAATAGTCTAGCACATGAGCTGAGTTGTTTCAACCAATGCCCATCGCATCCCGTAAGGCAGACAATCTTTATTCTGTCAGGACATGATCATATGAAGCCTAAATGTATTATCCAGTATTCCAACCCATGGCAGGAAGAATGACATCATGATTAGCTGGCGATTATTCTTCCAGATGAAATGGAGGACAATATTTTTGCACAGTATTTGTTCACTTTTCTCAGTTTATTCTCACGCCAAATGAATCCATTGTGACATGTAGTTTTAGAGTTGAGGGAAATGATTTACCCAGAGTCATAGCACAGTAATTGAAGCCAGGTCTGTCTCTTCATGTCATCTTCAACTTGCTGCCTCTGAAGAACCATTTCCCATCCCAATTTAAGGGCCAGTTTCCAAGTACAATTTTATCTGAGTTTTATAGCATTTAAGAAAATAACATTGAGCCCATAGGTTACCACTACGGTAAAATGGTTTTCAAAGTGTAAGTCAGGGTTGGTGAACTATGAGAACAGATTAAAAAATACCAAGTGTCATCACATAGAATAAGGCTACATTTTGTTTCTTAACCACTTTATGTGTCCACACATATGCATACACACCCTAGGCCATAATACAAGATTTAGTTTTTTACCGCGGTCCACAGTCAAAATGTTTAAAAGTCAGTGTTTGGTGGGAGAAGCCCAGACTTTGGCATCACAGACAGGTGTAAGTCTGAATGCTATTACTGCTTCTCTTACTACCTAAGAATTTCTGTGATGAGATCCCAGTCAATTCTCCTTAGGAGATCAAAGAAAAATCCCTTTTCTCAAATATCAGTCCCCTTTACAGTGGCTGTTAGAGCCTTCTTATTGGCAGCAAAACTATTTGTTATGATTTAAGATGAAAAGAGAAAGCTTTACTCATCCGACCAATGTCTGTCAATGCACAGCCTAAACTCCATGAGATCAGAAATCGCACTCCTTTCCCCAGCACTCAGGCCAGACCTTTTAAATAGTAGGAACTCAATGAATATTTAGATTATAACAATGGTTGAATAAATAATACAAAGAGCCAATGAATGACTATTCCACAGCAAACACTGGAGATGAATAAGACATAAATCTGGGACTTTAAGAAAATTTATATATATATATTTAATTATTTCTATAATATATATTATAATTAAGATATATAATATAGGTATTAATTAATTCATATATTATATATCTTAATCCATGTTTTCAACAAATATTTATTTAGAAGCTATTTTCCAGGCACTTTGCTAGGTACTGCAGTAAACAAAACAATCATATTTGTTCCCTAAAGGCGAAAATACATCGTGTAATAATCATACAAACAGTTAAAGAATAACATGTAAGTGCTATGCAGGGTACCAGGAAATAATATAGTAGCAAGGTCTAATCTGAATGCAGAAGACAGTGAGGGAGAACTTAGAAAAAGAGCTCCATGGGGAAATTATATTTAGCCTGAGCTGGAGGATTAAGAGCTAGAAGCTCTTTTCTCTCCTATTAAGAGGGAACAGAGAAGGAGCCAACGTAGTTGACGGACACAGCAAGCAGAAAACTGGTAGGGGAAGAGGTGAGGGAGGTAGAAAGGAGCCAGATCACGGAAGCACCTAACCCCTCCCTGACGGTTCTGAACAAAGGGAAACTGGAGAGTGGCAAGATCACATTTGCATTCTAGAAAGATCTGTTCTATGGAGAGCAGTTTTGAGGAAGAAATAATTGCACATGCTTTTAGGAGACATCTCGAAGGAAATTTCAGAAAGCCAGAGGGGAATCCATATCATCATCTTAGGTATGACAGTGTAAGGTGATGAGAGGTACCCAGAATTGAGGTTATGTTGGACCCAGATTCAATATCAGAACATGGTAACAAATTAAGTGCAGAAGATGGTGCATGGTAAGGCCAAGTGAGGTATCAAGGAGAACACTTAGGTTTTGGCTTCACCAACTAGTTGGAAGAAAGAGAAGCCATGGGGAGACTAAAAAAAATATTTTGTTGTGAATGACTGAAACGGCAGTGTGGGACATATTAATTTTGAAGTGCATATAAGATGTCCAAATTGTCAAGAAGGCACTTCACATCTGGTCTAAAGATCAGAGGAGAGATCTAGAAAAGAGATACATATTTTGGAGATCTATAGTATATATCTATATTTGCATTGTATAGTATGAATAAAGGAACTCATTTAATAAAAATAAAAAGTGAGACTTGAACAGGGCCCAGGGCCAATATTTGAGAAACTCAAAGTCTTTACGTATTAGAGGAAGAAGATTCAATAAAGAGGGCGGAGGGGATACAAAGACAGAGAGGCTATGAGGAGGTGGAGGGGACAGTGCAGTCATGAAACACAAGCAAAAAGATGGCATCAAATGTGATCAAGTGTGGAGAATTAGAAGCCACATGCTCTGAGAGAATTTCCAAGAGATTAATCAACCTCAATTGGTGACCTAAACAAGAACAAGCTCACTAGTAGCAAAGGAGGAGGCTAGAATGTGAAGGTTGAAGCATAAATGGAAGATGGGAGAGCTGGCCACAAACACAAACAGTTGCATCGGTGTGTCATATGTTATATTCAAGCATGCTTAAAATGTCACAGAAGCCCAGAATGAGCTAAGGAAGCTCTCCAGGAAGAAACTACATTCAAACAGAGCCTTAAAAACCTAGGAAGAATTTATTCACGTATGGGCATAAAGAGGAGCATTCTAGTTAGATGAAACAGCATTACACACACTAAAAAAATAGCAAGGGTAAAAGTAATTGTGATGGACACTATTTCTAAGTGTTTACCGCGTGTCAGAAGCTCTCCTAAAAGCTTTACAGTACTAATTCACCGAAGCTGCAGAATCAGCTTCTTCCTTCCACTCGCACCGCAGTCTCTTGGTCAGGCTCTGGCAGCAGCCTGGCAGCTGTTCTTCCCGCCGCTGTACTTGCTTCCGGGGTTACCCTCCCAGAGCAAAGTGACCTCCGAGAACTAACGTCACATCATGTCACTGCTCTGCCACAGCTCTCCAGAGGCCTTTCCTTTGATCAAAAAACAAAGGCCCTTTATCAGCCCACAGCGTCCTTCATCTTGCCATCTGTGCTTCTCGCTGTCATCCTGGAGGTCTCTCCACGTGGCAGGCAAGTTTCTGTCTTGGAACCTTTGGACTTACTACTGTTTCTCCCTGTCCCGCATGCTTTTCCTGGATATTCACGCGGTCCGGATGTCACACTTCCTTCACGTCTCTGTTCACACATCACCGGATCGGCAAGGCCTTCTCTGACCAACCTAACAATAACTGCCTTGCAGCACACTTACCCTCTTTATCCACTCCCTCCATGATATTCATCATAATCTGACATACTTTATAATTATTTTTTGTGGCCTGCCTTCCCCAACTAAAATTCAATGGAAGCTCCATGAGGGCAAAGACTGTCATTTCTACTCCGTAAGAGACCCCCAGAGATGAGGGCAGCTCTTGACACACGTGAGTATCTAGGAGGGTCCGAGATTTTAACCTCCTTGAAAGCTACCAAGTGAGCCCAGCACGGTGAAACGGGTGCTGGCAGAAGGCAGAAACTCCTAGGTTGGAGACAAGGGACTTAATTATTCAATACCAACAGTCAGAGTGTCAGCATCTGTCTAGTTTCCCAAGCCCCTGTTTCCACAGGGTGATGTGAGGGGGCCTAGTGGTACCCGAACAGAAGTGCAGTGTGTTGTAAGAGTAGGGGGCCAAGCTTTTTAAAAATTCCTTATCTTTTTAAAAGGCTACCGAAGGAGATATTATCTTTATTGCACTAAACATAAACAAACCTCCCCTTTATTCCAGAGGGAGACACTAAAGGCCATCTGTCATACAGACGCCCTTGAGAAGATAGGCTGAAACACAGGTAGTCTGTGCCTCTACTTACAAGACACACGAAGCATGAGAGACCATGAAGAACTGTCTCCCAATAACACATGGCAGACACAACACATATTTTTGAATGGAAGGTCAACACTTTGAGTTCGTTATTATTATTACTTCAGTTCTCAAGTGAATAAATTGAGACACAGCAAAAGTGAACTATATCTCCAATATCGTAGAGCTAGTAAGTGTCTCTGGCAAGCTTACACACGCTTCCAGGAACTGAGTCCTCCCAGTCTCTCACCTGTCCCTGTGTCAGGCACTTTAGGCTTTGCAAATGTGTGACAGAAAAAGAGAGAAATAATAATAAAGGGAAAAGCTAAAGAAAAGCAAGAGAGAATGAAACGGGTTTTTTAAATGCACACACCTGTTCAGATATCCAGAACTACAAAGCACAGGGGACCTTTGAGTCCCCTTACAGAAGAAAAAATCAGAGCTGAAGAAAGGAAGGGCCTCCCCCAAATCACAGAGCAGGCTAGGGAGGGCACCAACGCACTAACCACCAGAACTTGTGTCCTGACAGAACCTTCCAGGCGCATGACATTCCTTTCTCCTCTCTTACCCGGGTGACATTATCTAAACCTGGGGGCCAGGCTATGCTACAAAGTCAATCAATAACCAAGAAAATCTGCGACACAGGGCAGCAGGCGGAGGCTGGGTTGCCAACCTGCCTATATAACCCTTCCCGTCCAAAGGTTCCGAAGAGAAGTGGTAGCTTCAGTGCAGTTTTCAGCTGAGCTCTGGACACAGAACTTTAGCCATGAAGGTAACGGCCATCTTTCTCCTCAGTGCCTTGGCCCTGTTAAGTTTATCTGGTAGGTGTCTTTGCATATTTTTCTGATTTGAATCAAACCTTTTCACCTGTTGCTTTACCGGGCACATTACCTTCCAGACTTAGACAGAGTCTAGTCTTGACCAGAACTTTTGGTCCCAAGGAGATGAAATAAGAACAATGGATAAGAATTATAGAAAGAGGAATTGTAATGTAAAATAAGAAAAACAATTTTTAAACATTGCTTACAAAAAGAGACTCAAATGTAACTGAAAAAGTTAGTTTTGCATCAGAAGACCTGGTCACCTGGTTGCTGCTAGTTGTAACTATTTTCGCAGTCAACTATATAAACTTCACTGAAAACTGAGGTAAAGATACTTATACTTCCTGTATCACTAATAGTGAGATCGAAGGTCTAAGTAACTGGTGTGGGGCTGTCAATGAGCATTTAGAAGATGTCTGCTCATTTCAAGCAACGGACACATCATTTCTATTTTCGAGGAAATGGGTTGACGTTTCTGAAATACCAAACTGAGATACTTTGGTCACGATCAAATTTTTGCTTGCTTTTTTGAGGATCAGTAGGCAGAGTGAGGGGACACCAATGTGATGTCCTTGAGAGAAAACATGAAGAAGAAGCAATGGGGAGTGGAAGGTGCCAGCAGGGAAGCCGCGGTCTTATACAGAAGCAGAGAATTCTGAAGAGACTAGACCTAGCTTCTCCCGTTCAGGACCCAGTTTCACATGTCTGATTTATGTTTTCCAGGTAACGCCAGGGCTGAAATCCCAGGAACACAGGTAAAGACAACTTTGTAATCTCTTATTTCTCAGTCTAGAACTGTTTGTTCCGACCAAAGCACGCAGTCCAGTGGACCCCTTTCGGTTTAGCCTGCAGTCCCGATGAGGAGTATGAATTCCTCACTTGCTGTTAACTCACAGAATGGGAAGTGATTCTGTTTAATTTCACTTTTAGGCTAAATGTAACAGTAATGTGAATGGATGTACCAAGATCTATGACCCTGTCTGTGGAACTGATGGAAACACTTACTCTAATGAATGCGAGTTATGTATGGAAAATAAGTGAGTAGAAACTTAAATTTCTTTCAAAATATAGTTTAAGTCAGTTGTCTTCAAATTTTCATATATCTTATCCCTTGAAGGCCCAAATCAATGTGCCAATATCATCCATCTTACCACGAAAGAAACAAAGCATCTTGTTTTTCCAAAAATAATTCTCAATCTTTTTTTCTCCTAATTATGTATCTGGTATGACTATATATAGAGGAGTGTGTGTGTGCGCGTGTGTGTTGACAGAAAATGATATTTATCGCGTCGAGCATTGTGCAAGGCACTTAATATTCACAAAGCGTCTATGAGGGAAATAATACCAAGCCCTTTACACGGATGAAGAAACTGAAACTCAGTTACTCTACATACCTTTCTCAGGGTCACCCGGCAGTAAGCGGCAGCCCTGGGACCTAACCCTTGCTCTTTCCACTATGCTGTGATATCAGGTACAGGCTGAGGAGCTGTGAGACGCAGACGACAGCCCAGCATGTGCTGTGTCTCTCGATTTGCTTCCACTGAAAGCCAACACAGTGTGGCCGATGGAAGTATGAGCACAGTGTCTGAGAGCAGAAAATTCAAAACAACCCATTATGCCTGCTGGCATTTGGAAGTTTGAAGGCTTTATGTCATAAATTTGGAGAGAGATAAGAAGGGAAAAAAATGAACAAAACAGAGGCAGGAATTAATAATATGGTACAATATAAAACAAGTTAAGGGTAATAAAATAGAGGAGGGAGAGTGTTTGAATGGTTCTCTCGTGGATTTTTAAAAAATCCTTTGTATGATTAAAACCCATGCTTTTATAGCAAAGCAGTAGATAGTCTGGATTTTTCAAAAAGCTCAGACACCTAAAATATCCTTAAATTTAAAATATCATTCTGGGTGATAGTCATGATTGTGTTTACTAAAACCTCAAATATGCAAATATGAATTATACGGATTAGGTGAAAAACATTTTTGTAGCACCTTTATTTATGGACCGGAGATCCAGCCTCCGGGAACCCCGTTCTCTGAAGTGGCGAGGCGTTGGTGGTGGGAACCAGGCGCAGGCACTCGGGGAAGGAGATCTGCCACAGACTTTCTGTCCTACTCAGCTAGTGAACACTTCACATGTGCCAAGCATTGTGCTAGTCTCTTCAGCTTTTCTTGTGCTTGTGACTAAGAGGAAATAGGTCAGGAGCACAAATAAAGTAGCTTCTTGCAACTTGTGACAAATGCCACCAAATGAGTTGTGAGCAAACTGCTCTGGGAGTAGAGAAAAGATACAGATTTCTTCTTACTGAAAGGATCGAGAGAGGATTTATGAAAATTTATGTTATTTAAACAGGGTTCTGAATTTTGGCAGCATCACAAAAGTATTCCAGGTTAAATAATGGTATAAAATGATCAAAACAGAAGAGCAATTTGCGCGAGTGGCCTGGAAAACCCAATTATCCGGGCACTGATTTGGTATTAAGACTTTGATTTAGACTCACGTGACTATATACATTTCCATTAGTCCACTGTATAAATTCCCTACAACCCAAACCCTCTTCTTGGTCTGCTTTAAATCCTTTCTGAAGATTCTCAGGGTTTAAACAAGGATTGTGGAAATAGGCCCTCCGGGAGATAGATTTAACAGCCTAAAGTTTTAGGCCCAAAACATTAGGTATTGGCTCTGTGGTGAATTTACTTCCACAGTAAAGACTTGCAAGAGGAAGTTGAAACCACCCGTTAATTTTCTCATGACCCATGTTGTTGATGTTAAGGTCAAACATCATATTTCCATCCAAGGGGAGGAGAAAGCAATAGAACAGCCTTGAGAAATTTCCAAGTGCCAAGACCAAAAGGCCCAACATTTAGAGTGAAACGTACTGGCAAAACATGAGCGCAGAGCTGGAACACCCACCTATCCCCCTTAGCCTCTGAAACCTACCAGTCCATCTTGCTCTCTCTATTCTTTAAAAAAATATACGTAAATATGGGAGGAACATTTGATTGCCAGAAAATATAACTTCTCTTCCTGTGTTCTTTCAGATCAGAAAACAGATCTACAGAGAAAACGTGGCTTTCCCAAAGGCAACATCTTTTCCAATGTATCATGTTGCCTTTCTCTCTCTGTTGCCCATCAAAAGCACCAGACAAAAACATTGCATACTTAACAACTTAACCCCTAGTTGCTGCGTTTTGTGATGGGTAGACAACCAGGGGCTTTTATCTTCTTGGTTATTATGTGCTTGGCAGATACACTCAGTAAGGGCCTTTTCCTATATCTTCTATGTCTTCTTTGGGACTGTGTACTGGCAAGTTCTTTTCAGTGCCCTCCAGTAGAACCTTCTACAATGATGGAAATGCTCTCTATCTGTGCTATCTTGTTTCATAATTATTAACCACTAGCCATACCACTGGCACTTAAAACATGTCTGATACAACCGAGAAATGGAATTTTAATATTAGTTGGCTTTAACCGATTAAATTTAAATAGCTCTATATGGATTGTGTCTACTATACTGGACAGCTAGAGAAAAGAAGTGAACTTGAGTACTCTGTTTAGCTATTTGTGCTTGTATATGCTAACTCAGAAATAAGTATTATGAATGGTTAATAATTATGAAATAAGAAAGCATCAAAACCCTTAAAATAAAAAACCAGCAAGGTCCAGATAAATATATGCATATAGATACATAGAAAAGTCAGATGTCCTCAAGTAATAGAGAAATGGAAGAAATTTTATAAGCCAGTATATTCAAAGAAAGGCTGGACAGAAAAATGAGAGATCTGAAAACAATCTCACAAGGAATAAGTAAAGGATTTGGAAATATTTAGCTTAGAGAAGGGGAAACTGGTTTGGGAAAGGTGGTGTCAGGGCAGAAAAGTTTTTATCCGGAGGCGAGGATGCTTAGAGCTGGCAGGTATCACATGGAATAGAGGGATGACCTCCTTTGGGGATATCTCACCAATATGAATCCCCAGAGTTCCAAGGGAAAAGATCAATCAGTCAGAAGGTCTTGCAGTAGCCGAGGCACCAACCTGGAAACATGGTGGTTAGGACGCTGACATCAGCAGCGACAGAGGCATCGATGGATCAGAGAATAATTTCAGAGGTGGATGGTAATGCCCCAGTAGGTGTGCAATCACAGACCTTTTTTCTATTACATCCCTAGTGTATGTAATAGTCAATCAATACTTGATGAATTAATGAATAAGTGAATGAAAGGAATAGAAATGGGGATAAATCTCAAACTTTTCTGGGTAGCTCAGTTGGTTAGAGCTTCATGTCATCCTGATACACCAAGGTTGTGGGTTCCATCCCTGGTCAGGGCACATCCAAGCAACCAATGAATGCATAAGTAAGTGGAACAACAAACTGATGTCTGTCTGTCTCTCTCTATCCCTCCCTCCCTCCTCTCTCTCTCTCTCTCTCATCAATTAGTTTAAAAAAAAACCTCTATTTTAAATAAAGCTAAACTTTTTTCATTGTTTTTTTCCCATAGTTACATTTTGGTCAGCAAAGTTTAAGCTAAATTTTTGTTCAATCTCTTCTACAGGGGGCACGAGTTTCCTGTCCTCATTAAAAAACATGGGCCTTGCTGAGAACCAAGGTTCAGAAATCCTGTAAGGTCACCACGATGCCCGGCTGGCCTGACTGCTGAATAAAATGCATCCAAATACTTCCTGTGGTTCCCATAGGTTTTATTTTCAAAGGCGTGTTTGATTACAGTGGGCACAGAGGGCCGAGTTTATAAAATCCAGCAATCCTCTGATTTCAGACAGGGTTTCCTTCATGGCATTTTTTGCCTTCCCCACCTTCCTCACATTCTGAGGGCTCTGTCTCAAGAAATGTGACTGTAGATATTAAGTGACAGGACACAGCGGATCATCAACACATTTAGTATCAGACTAGCATTTTCAGGAACAGTTGGAAAGCTAGTCCAGAAACATGTTACCCATCACCTTTCACTACTGAAATTATTCCTTTAGGGTTTCTTGGGATTTGATTGAGCATCTATTGTACCTGGCACTGGTCTAGGTAAACGTAGGTAAGATTTCAAAGAGCTGCCTGTCTGGTAGAAAACAATTTAGTCTTAAGATTCCCTCTGCCTCAGAGTGTAGATTTCAGGTAAGATGTGATTTTCTCAAAGAGGCTCTGAATCATTGAGGAAACCAAAAAAGCTACATTTTCTCAACTAGGCTGTGAAGCAGCCTCTGTGCACAGCCTTAATTCTTCCTCTGCAGAGGTAATTAATTCCTCATCCATGACTGAGCTGAGTACCAGTGATACAGAGCTCTCCATTTTCCCTGGTACCTGAGGTTTGGATGGAGAACTAATTTCATAGAGCTTGACTTAGAGATCTTAGGTCTTAGGGCCTGAGAGATTTGTGTTGAGATAAACAGAGGGGAGACAAAAACCTGATTCTGAATTAATTTGAGGAATAGCCTCTTTTACCCCCAAACCATCCCCAAGAGATGATCTGGCAAGGAAGGGACCATAGACCAGATGAGCTGACTGTGAGGGTGCTGTGCAGTTCACTTTGCTTCACATGTGAGCCACAATAACCCTGTAAGGTTATCTTTATCTTGTGAGTACACTTAGAAAAGTTAAGTATTGACTAATATTACCAGCAAATAAGATGGAAGAGTTATGCTTTGACTCCAGGCTGGCTCCAAATTCAATGGTTCTTCATCTAAAGCACATCACCTCTGGTGGATTATTCCTTGCCTATTTCTTCTGTAGGAACTTTAGGTAAGATCCTCACATGAAAAGGTCTATGTGCTTCTATTCAGAGGCCGGAAATAAGGTACAAATAAAGAATTACCTCCAAAAGAAGAAAGTATCAATAATTACTGAAAAGGAAAAGCAACTTAAATTCCTGAGCTCGTGTAGAGAACTAGCCTAGAATGGAGAAATGGACAGTGGGCTAAGGAGAAATGAACCGGATGAGATGCCTCAGGTCCCCTGATATAGACAGTGGAA
Organism: Mormoops blainvillei; assembly: GCA_004026545.1. Lineage (NCBI taxonomy): Eukaryota > Metazoa > Chordata > Mammalia > Chiroptera > Mormoopidae > Mormoops > Mormoops blainvillei. Next base: position 109,334 of record PVJD01005211.1, read on the forward strand.
CGGATCTGCCATAGAACCAGAAATAGCCAGTCAAGGTCTGTGCCACGCCTGCAAAAGACTGACAGGGAACTTTAGGCTAACTTCTTGTGATATTCAGAATATACATGTCTTGAGGTTTACATCCGACCACTAGGGGATGCTGTGGTCTGCCAAGTGACTCAGCCAAACAAGCCTGAACAGCTCACCAGCCAGCATGCTAACAGATGTTATGGATGCAAGATGGCTTCCAGTATCTTGTTCCTGACGCTAGAGGACACTTGAAGGGCACCCCCTAATATTACAAAACTTTGCCATGGTAAGCAGAATTTGAATCACTGAATGTTAGAAACAGTCATATCTAATTGGACCGTGTCATAGGTCTGGAAAGGTAAGGTTTGGGGGTTATAGGCAGAAGCAGTACAGAAACGCAGATTGCCTTGCCTGCCTCTAATGGTTCTCTCTGTCTGTCTGTCTGTCTGTCTTCTCTCTCTCTCTCTCACCTGTTAAAAGATAAACTGAGGCAACTCACATTTTTGTCTGGCCATATTTTTGGGACCCTCAACCTAGCTGTGGTCAAGTTCCCAGGATACAAAAGAGGACAAACAAGAAGGAAATAACTGCCCCAGAAGAGAAAGGTCTGAAAGCAAAGTCACAATTCAAAGATCTAATTCTTCCTTCTTTTCCTTTTTTTTTTTTTTGCCTGTCCATCCGAATTTGGAAAGGAAGGAACAAGGTGAAGTTTTACCTTCCTGTCTCAACCAGGCACCACAACCAGAGACAGAGATTGACCTGCTGCCTTTGGTCAGAATTCTGACTGCCAGCGTTTGCCAGGTCCCCAGGGTCCTGCCTACAGGCTCTGGAGTGGGGTGCGGGGGTCCTAGCGGGTCTCATCTGAGCCATCAAAAAGTGTAGAGAAGGAAGAATAACTTTCCCTGTATCCTTTATGATGAGAGAGTGGCTGCAAGGTGCCCTGTTCTCTCAGGTACCTCATAAATGGACAAACTCACCTAAGTTGAAAGTTCTCCAGCATGGCCACCATAATTCAAGGTCATCTTTGATAGGCATAGCCTGCTTGCTCAGCCTTCAAAGTTTTATTTACCCAAGGCCTCACACTGGACCCAGTCCAACTTAAGTTGGAGCCTTTCTGACCCTGAACCCCAACTGGTTTCTAAGTTGGACCCAATCCAACTACAGCCAGTTTTTGGACCCAATCTGGAAAAATATATTCTGGAAGTTTATAAGGCAAGAGCGGTGAAGCTAGAATCCAAGAGGGGTTGGAAGTTCTGGAGGCCGTGAGAAAGCAGTGAGCTCAAGGGGCTCATAAGGTACCTATGTCTGGCTGCCCATTCATCCTGGGGGTCTTTGGTCCTCTCTTCTATCACCGTGACTGTTAAATGACGAACTTGGGGCATATGAAAAATTTTAAGAGTTTATTTGAACAGAAATTGATCTGAATAGCGATGCAGCCAACCTAGCAGATAAAATGGAGCTATGAGGAGCTGTACAAAATGAAAGGCTTTTTTCCCCCCAGAAAGGAGTGGGAACAGGAAGTTCCACTAGACTTGGCTATTGCAGGGTTCCTGTCCTTTAGGGGACAGCAGGGCTCTGTCAGGCAGGGTACTTAACTAGTGCTGATCAGGCAATTCCTGATGGACCTCAGAAATGGTTAAGGGTCCATTTCTGAGAAAGCCAAAACCGTAGGTAAGTCTTGGTTTGGTGACAGGAGGCTTAGCATAGCGACTCCATTTTGGGCCTGTTGTCTTGTCTTGAATAGACCCAACGGAAAGCATACAGATTATTGTGTTATATCTGGTAGTTACATTTGTAAAAGAGGTATTTGCAACCTGGAAATTGTTTAGAAGAGAGAGACTACCAAAACCAAAACTTTGTCCTATGATAAATGGTTGAAAGAAGTAGGAAAATTTGATCTGATAAGAAGGAAACTCTTAGAAATCTGGTGGGTCTTTTCAAACTATTTGAGAAAGAATGTTAACACCATAAAAACAGAAACTTTGTTCTTTTCGTTAAAGGCTGTACTACAGGCTTGAAGACAGTATCTAACATTTGGAGGTTCTCAGTTAATATTCTTTTTGTTACATAAATGAATGGAGAAATGAGTATGTTCCGGTTGGCCCCAAAGGGTAGATTTACACTAATTGGGTAGGGATTAAAGGGAGGCTGATTGGGGCTCAGTAGAAAAGCACACACTATAACAATTAAGATCAAAGCTCTGATGTAAGAGTGCCAGGGCTGGAATGTGGCTTTCCCATCATCTACCATGTGCCCTGCTGGGAGAAGTCAGAGAATTTCTCAAAGTCTTAGTTTCCTCACATCTAATATGAAGTTAATAACAACAATTCCCTTACAGGGCAATCAGCACAATGCCTGTCATACCAGTAATTACTCAAGAAATATTAGCTATTATTATTGTTTTGTTACTGTTAATATTCATCTCGTTAACCTTTGAGTTCACTAACAGGTCTCCTGGTACCTGAACATTTCCCTGATAGGAGGGGCTTTGCTTCTTCAGGTAACAATTCATTGCATTACTGAACTGTCAGGGATTTTATGAAAGAGATTCCCCAGCTGGGTAGAAGATGGGACTAAAATCCCTCTGCTTTTAACTGTAAAAAAAATTCCAGACTTATAAACCACAACCCCCAACGTAGCAACTCAGGAGCAGTGGCTGAGTTCTGCGGACTGAGAAAGAGGTACTGTGGCCCTGGTAGGGGACAGGGTAGTGAGCCCGGTTCCCACTGTTAGATGTCCATCCCTGCGTAAAGGCAAGGGCTGCCATCCTCCTAACTGCAGGGCCACACAACTGCCGCTAACCTGCAAGAGGGCAGGGTCAAGGGGACAATAAATTCTGTACAGTTTCCTTTACTGCTTCCAGAGTATCTGAAATATGAAACTATCAGAAGGGAATAGTGTAGCAAAGATGTTTTGTCCCATTGGAAAGGTAAACTTGTTTAAAATGAAATATTAAAAAATTAACTATACTGAGCCTCTTGAGAAACAGGGACATGAGAAATATTAAACCTTTTTTTCCATTTCTCTGACCCAATATATCCCCTTATAAACCTCAGCTTACTCGAACAGAGTAAAAATAAAATGTATTTGCATAATAAAGGTGGCAATTACACTAAAAGGTACAAAGCTCTTACCATTCAAAGGCTCAGCACTGCCAACAATTTCCTTTGTTTTCTTTCATTGTTTAAGCGGTAGCTCATTTTTAGCTAAAAATATGGACTATGTAGATAATATGAGGTTCACAAAAAAGGTATAATATAGTTTGCCTTTAAACAAGTCAATAATAACTGAAAAGCCAACAGACAATAACAAAAAAGGTTGGTTTTGGTAGGAGGTAACCCATTCTCATTCTATTCATTGCATGTGTAGTCATAAATAAAGAGTGTAAAATAAAATTAATTTATTTTTGCTTTTTATTATTCCCTGTTGAAGAAAAAAGATTCTAAATTGGGAATTAGGAGTCACCGAGGGAAGAGATGGGTCAGAAATAGAAACAAAAAACTAAACACAAAGGGAAGACTACCAAAAAAAATAAAAATAAAAAATAAAAATACATATCTGTGAAAGTTGGAGGGGAATAAAGCAGAAAGAGTCGTGTGTACTATAAAACAAAACAAAAGAAAACAATAACAGAAAGTCAAGCACCTGCACAGAAAAAGAATGAGAAGCAGAGACAAAGACAGTGAAAATTTAATGAGTTTTATAGTGAATGTGATTCTGGGAGACCATAATTAAAATTAAGTTATATTTTAAATGCTAGTGCTAAATTTCGGTGTCTTTAAAAGCCCTTTTATTTACTGAAATGAACTGTATGTGCTTTTCTTTAAAACTTACAGGTATATTTTTGAAATAAACTTCTTTGGAGTTCAAGAGATCTGTAAAACGTTCAAGACGTGCTTCAACAGAAATTACTGCCACACTTTAAAGATGCAAATTAGGCCGAGGTGAGAGTTAACGTAAGAATAATAAAGACGATAGAAAGTCACCCACACAGAGGGATCCTGTGTGCCAGGCGCTACACCAAGACAGGGCAGCAACACGGGTAGGAGCACAGTCCCCGCAGCCCCTGCTCAGCTGTGCTGTGGGTGCAGCTCCAGAGGCAGCAGCGGCAGGATGAGAGCTCCTGCGGCCCTGCTCAAAAGCGGGATGCCCTTGCAGCACCAACGGCAGCGCTCTGGCACACAGCTGGCAAGAGCCAGCCAGGCTCCTGTCTGGCGTCTAGTTCCTAGGTAACATCCTTCTTTCTGTTGTGCCTTCCGCCCTTCTAAGACCACTATAACCAATTCCCTGCATTAAATCCCTCTTACAAATATTTGTCATGCCCAGTGGTCTCTGATTTCTGGGTATGACAATAACTGATACACATATGTACCTCTGAGTTATAAAATATGGGAGAAAACTATTTTCCAACATGGTCTGTTCTTTCTAGTCACTATTTCCTACCCTAGTCTGGTATATTGTTTGGGAAACAGGGCTGATCATTTCAGCCAGGGACATAGTGTGGCAGAGCAGAAATACAGACTTGTGATCTTGGGCAAATTAAAATTACCTTTCAGGGCAAATTTCCTTCACAGTGGAATAATGAATATAAGGTTGCCTGCCCACCCCACCCCACCCCCCAAACTGAGATAACTACATAAACTGCACTACTCAAATCATGTGCTTATGAAATGAGTTAAATGGTTGTAGAATTTCAAAAAGAAACTGGAATCAATAGGTGACATGAGGCTATTTGACTGCTATAAAGAGATGAAGCTTCCGTTGGTCTACCATGCTCCTTTTATCTTGCCCTAATCAGTCTCTCTCCCCGCCCCGCCCCCCTCCCTCCCATCTCCCCTCCTCTCCTTAACTCTGTCTCTATCTCTCTGTATTCTTTCTCCTCTTTTCTTTACTCATGCTTCCTCCATTACAGACCCCTCCCCAGAGGGCCACACACAGTTCGGTATCTCCCTTCCATGCTTAAGGCTACTGACAATGCAGCCGCATCACCTAACATGGGCATCTCTATCCAAAAACCTCATTTACCAGATGTTATGACTATTATTCATTGAACAGCCCCTGGCAATGGAGGAGGAGAAGGAGGAGGAGAACTTGTTTCAAAGTCTGTAGAACTGCAATTCAGACACCATTTAATTAAGCTGGAATTACACCAGGCATCAGTACTTAAAAACAAATCTTGGAAACTCTGAAGAGGATAGCTGAGCAGGACACCCGTCTAGGCTGAGGGTGAAGGATCAGGATCCTGTCCAGAGGTGAAGCTGTCATGTCGACAGATCCCACAACAGAAGCACCCTTCCTTGCCCTGCTGAATCAGAATCCCCTGAAGGAGAGAGCGAAGGGGGTCAGAAGTCAAAGAATACGCTGGGTCTATGAGCCAGTACAAAGAGATGCCCAGGCCGGGCAAGAGGCATGTGGAAGATGCTGCCTTCCCGTCCTCCAGAGAGCACTTATCCCAACTGCCACCCCTACTGTACCCCTGACAGCAGCTGCTAAGGAGGTGCCTAGTGCGAGTCCAAAGGCCGAAATGCCCAGACACTTGGCCTCCCCAGGCACTGCTACGGATCACAAGCTTAACTGAGCCAAATGTCCTGAGCATGGATGACCCCTGTATGAGCTGCTCCTTCTGATCCACAGAGAAAATCTTGAACACACTAGGATGGGAGAAAGGGCCCCAGTCCACGGGAAAAGAAATCACGGCCAGCAAAGGAGATCAGGTCAAGGGATTGGGGATTAATGCTTCCAGTGAAGCTGGCATGGAGACAGAGCTTCTTAGGGGTCAGGGGAGAGGGACAGGTGAGGCACGGGGGAACTGACCTAAGCATCAGGGCGAGTTATCCTCAAGGAAAAGGTTATGGCTGTTCTCAGAGATACCGTTCTGGTGTCAGGTTTCTCACTGCTTTCAGGTCCCTGCCACCAACCCCCTTCTAAATCCTGCCCAGTGTAATTTATGCCCTTAACTTCCCTCATTTCTCCCTTTCTCTGATCTTGCCTTTTGCTGTTTTTGCTCGAGTTCTATGGCAAGACAGTGAAGCCTATCATCTCTACAAACTGTGTCCTTGAGAACCGAAATGGGTATTTTGCCCACCTAAGAAGGAGGAAACTTGTGAACGGGTGATTTTGGAAAGCTACACAAAGTTTTCGCCTCGGACATTCAAAGAGTCAAAAGCCAGAGGTTACCTGGCTGGCATAAAGTACATTCAACCAAATGTCATTAAGAGAGACTGGCATCAATGACGTGAAGTTCTAAAAGAGGTGAGATGTGGCCAATTCTAAGGAATCTGTGTGAGACCCAGGAACACCTCGCTTCACTGTGCTTTGCTTTATTTGCTTCTTTAATGAATTGAAGGCAAGACCCTTCACCAGGAAAAAGAGTACCACTTGCTCCACTGTGATAGCGGCCTCGTCACATTGGTCTGGCACTTAGCCCAGAGTGTCACTGGGGTATGCCTGCACTGCAGCAGGCAGAGACCAAGGATGGGACAGAGAGCAAGGGCTCCTAACAGTAAGGCAACACCTGATTTCTTAGTGTATCATTAGCCGGAGGTCAGTTTCCGGTAATAGGCAAGGGACTAAGGACAAATTCACCACTGTCACAGGATACTTCTGGCAATGAGGAGGTCTGTGCGTTGGTCCCAGAGACATAGTGAACTTCGCTAGAAGGGATGGAAGGAGAAGAAAGGCATGTAACTCTGCCTTCTCCGCTCTCACCCATGCAGCCTGGACAACCCTGTACTGCCTGAGATGAAGTTCCTCTTAGAACCCAGAAAACCCAGGTGGAAACACCTGGTGCTCTTCCTGATGCCCAGCGGGGCCCTGACACCAGCCTATGAAGTTTCTGAGTAATTATCCACCCACCCTTTCAGAATAAAGGGAATATCAGGGGTCACATCTTTTCCACTCCTAGGAAAGGAAAACAGAGGGTTGGGCATCAGATAGAAACACCTGCCTCTGTCCTCCTCAACTTCTGATATCTGCTCTTTGACAGCCACCAAATCCCACCTAATCCCCCTTGAAAACCAAGAGGTACAGAGAGGCACAGATGGCAGTTTCTCCCCCATGATGCCTTCATATTACAGAAACCAGTTGTGCATGCCCACGACAATCATTTGAAGTTAGCTTTGAGTGGGCAAGGTCTCCCAGCAATAGTCGTTCCCCTGACCTGGGAAAGAGCATGTGAAGTGTCAGAAAAGAAGAACCACAGGTGTAAGAGGCAATGAAGACATGACTAGTAAGGAAGTGTACAGTGAGGGTCGGAGCAAGAACAAATCCAGCATCAGGATGCTCGGATCACACCCATATCAAGACCATTTTCAGCGTTCCCTTCCCTCCATCCGAACAGAGCTCTCCAATCTTCCCTGCCAAGTCCCAGGTTAACCTAGGCACTCACCTGACCCAGCTTCAAACTCTTGTAATTACCTGTTTATCCTGCTGTTTCCTCACTATTTCTGGCTACATATATCTGTTGCCCCAGGCAGGCCAGGTTTAAGACATGTCCATCTGTCTCCCCAGATCAACTTAGTTTAAATGAGCATGTCCTCCTGGCTTGCAAACAAGAGAGTTTTTTTAATTGATGTTTCAGGAAAACTGGGACAGAGTCATTTCTAAGATAGAGCACTGCATTTATTTACTCGAAGCCACTGGGAAAGAATGACTGATGAGCCAAGGTTTGCTTTTCACCATACATAACCAAAGGAGCCTGTATTAAGTGTTGCTGTGTTTCTCAGTATGTAGTCAATGGAAAGTATATTTGATTGGAATAAGAGAGAGCTTTTTAAGTGACCACCTTTCTTGTAGTATTACTATTAGACCATGAATGAACCAGGTCTTCTATATAACACCTGGAATTTTTAAGTCATTAAGGAAATACAAAATTACTATCTCTCACCACTTAAACCGGGGGTGATCCGTGTATTGAAGCATATGAGAATTCCTGTAATCAGAAATACTGATTCTCGGACCTAAAAGACTACTGAAATATGAATGGAGACTCTGACGAAAAGGCTTTTTTCTAAAGATTTGTCCAACATTTTCTGCATGCTGCTCCGGGTCCTGCGGTAAAGCTGCCACATGTTTAACTTGTTTTTTGCCATGTTTGCTTACTTCAGCTTTCTGATTAGTCTCGCTCTCGCTGCCCTTTCCACCTGAGGTTCCTTCTCAGAGGCTTCATGGCAGGGAACTCTTGCCCATCCCGGAGAACACGTTCCTAACGCGCCCCACTGCCCCATCCCCGAGGTATTTCCTTTTACTAAGGGCTGGCGGACAATCACAGCAGTGCCGACGCAGGGAGATTTGTGACTCCTGCAGGGAGGATGTGAAAGACAGAGTTTGGCTGTTAATAAACTCCATTACATAAGCAGACTCTATAGGGCATTTGAACTGTACTCCTTGAAGAAAAATTACATTCCAAAACTGGTCAACAGTGAAAATTGTGACTGGACCAGGCACAGGGCTGAGATAATCCCTCAAAGCCTCCACTGAGCACGCCTATCCCGTGGGAGCCACGGAGCACGGAGCGGCCCTCGGGAGACAGCGGGAGGGGTGGATAACGGTACTTCGTTGCCTGCCTCTTCTAGCTCCTGCGTTACTCATTTGGGCAAACAGGGAGCAAGGGTCTGAAATAAAGCCCAGGCCGGTGCTACATTTCTCTCTGACTCCATCCGCGCGGGGCCTGACCGTCATGGGAGAATGGGGAGCATGCCCTGAAGGGGCCCGTGAAGCTGCATTCCTCCTGATTCCACCTGAGTTGGTTTGTTGCCCGTGGCTGGCTATGACCTACAGGGACTATCCAGTATTTGGGACCTTTAGAAGGGACACTAGAGTGAAGACCCCAGAGAACTCATGTAATCTCATAAAGAAACATCTCAGCCTCAAAGGTCAAACTCAGAGGGATCTGCTTATGCTCTTGGGAGGGAGAGACATTCAACATGAGACAGAAGTATCTTACATTCAATAAAGTCCAGAGGAAAGAGTTAGATAATCTCTAAATGTTCTTCCCTGGTGAAGGAGCTCGTAATAGTTGATTCTCAACTACAGGTTCCAATATTACTGTTGTGAAAAACCTGCTGAGAATTTTATAGGAACTTCTAACCATAAGAATAAAGCATATGGCTTACTTCTACCATGAGAAAAATGGCCCCTGTAAGAAAATGACACTAGGAATTTTGAGCAGTCAGAGGTCAGAATCCTGCCCACCTGAAAAGCAGCATGAAGCTCCCTCTCCAAGGCCCGGTGTCTTATGCTGAAGTATAACTCAGGAAGGTACCTCCTAGAAAACTCTGACGGACTAAGATACAAGAAAGCATGTGTCTCAGCTTAAAATCCACCCTCCAATCTTTGACTGATGATATTAGGGCTGAAACTATGCAAACCCCATTGCTGCTTGACCAGTCACCAACTTTACCAATGAGGTGGGGAGGAGGGGATGGTAGAGGGAGACTAGAAGTCCGTAGAAGGGAGAAAGGAATTTTTCTCCCCCATTTGTATCCTGTGTGCTTGAGGTTTCTGTGAGCACCGCTCCAGCAACACTGGGAATGGGCGGGAGATGGGGGTGGCTAAGAAAGAATCAGTAGAGGAGAAGGAGGGGGAGGAAAAGGAGGAAACCCACAGAAAGATGTTACGGACTCTATGTTCTTTCCCCTAAATACTTCTGCATATATTTCCTAAAAACAAGGACAATTTCTTTCATAACAAGAGTTCGATATCAAAATTAGGAAATTAACACTGATATAATTCACTCTAATCTGCCTACCTTATTCAAATATTGCCAGATACGCCATTAATGTCCTTTATAGCAAGCCGTTTTGTTTTGCTTTGGTTCCCCAGGATCCAATACAAGAATCCATATTATTTAATATTCACATCTCCAATCATCTTTAATCTAGCAGATTTTCTCAGTCCTACTTTGCCTCTTAGTACCTTGACATTTTGGAAGAGTACAAGCCAGTTATGCTGTAGTATACCTCAATTAGGGTTTGTCTGTTTCCTCATGGATTAGAATCAGATCATGCATTTTGGCAGAAATACCTCAGCAGTGATGTTGTTCTTTTCAGTGCATCATGTTAAGAGGCACATAATTTCTTTCTTCTGCTCTTGGTGCTAACATTAATCAGTTGATTAAGTGATATCAACCATCTTTCTTCACTGTAAAGTTACTACTTTTCCTTAGTAATGAATAGGAACTTGGTGAGGAAATAGGTTGAAAATCTAAATATCTTTCCCTCCTCAAACTTCCACTCATTAGCTTTAGCATCCATTGATGATTCATACCTAAAAATATTATGATGATGTTTGCTAAATAACAATTTGCCAAATGATGGATCGCTCCTTTTATAATTATTAG